>MU106894.1:55307-77817 GCA_012274485.2 Sinapis alba | reverse complement strand
CCCAACCAACTATAGTTAGTCCCCTGTAGTTTAAGTAAGTAAGCATAAGAGTCAACACCAAGCTGGCTGCAACTCTCGGCAAACCGCCACCTAAAGCAGGGATTCCTGACTTCAAATAATCAAGAAACAGAACAGGATACAAGGCGTTGTCGATAACACCACTCAGCCATTTCATCCAGCCTTGCTGAAACCCCCAGAACGGTCCCAAAGCAGAGGAGACCCACACGACGTAACCACCATTCTCAGGGAACATTGTGCCCATCTCAGCAGTGATCAACGCCTCAGGGATACTCCAAATGAAAGGGAAGATGACAAAGCCTAGAAGAGCTAACAATGGTCCAGCTGCATGGACACTGTCCTCAACACCAAAAGGACCACCTGAGACTTCGTAGAATATGAGGAAAATGAGTGGTAACATTGAGACTTTCCGAATCTTGTCGGTGGCTTTAGGCGATGGAGTCTCATCATCACCACCAACGGTTGAGTAATGAACCTCATTGTTGTTGTTGTTGTATTGGCTCATCTCAACAGAAGCTGATGATGGATTCACGGTGATGATTCTCCGCTTCTGCATAACGTCATCCAAACGATTAGATATCTGCAATAACCCTTATAGAATTACTCACAATTGCTAATGAATCTTCTAGGGTTCGTCTTAATTGACTATTGGGAACTGAAAAGGAATAGTTTTTTCAGTTTATTTCTCAGATGGGTGTCTTTAATATTCGTTAACTAAATCCAGAAGGAGCTTAAACGATGGGAAAACGAAAACAGAGATGCTCTAGGTATAGACGATGGACAAAAAGGAAAGTCTAAACCTTTACGAGAGGTGAAGAAGTGCGAACCTTGAGAGAATCGAGGGTCGTCTCGAGATCTCCGTCGTCTATTCAGGAGAGTGGATCTTTGGAATGATTCAGGAGCGATGATGATGAAACAAGATGGCAACAAACAAAAGCCCTTTTCGAATAAACCCAGATTCAAAAGAATTTAACTAAATTATTTATATATATTTTTTGGAAGTGTGTTTCTCGTGTCATCGAGTTTAGTTTTTTTTTTTCTTTCTTTTTTTAACAAACTAGATAATTCATCCGCACATACAAGCATAAATATTTTATAATTATTGATTAATACATACATTAATAATTAATTTTTAGTTAATTTAGTTATTATTTTTTGTTTTTAATTTTAACTATTTTATTAAGAGATATTTTCAGATAACAACATAATATATATGAATTATCTTTTATACTAAAATATTCTTTTTAGATTATGAATATATTTATTATTATTAATTTTAGTCATTATCAAATACACTTTAAATTCGTTTTTATTTTTTGGGCTAATTTATATATTTTATTTATTAAAGGTATAAATAATATTTGATAATAATTTATTTTTATAATTAGTTATATAATAAATAATATAGATAAATTATTCATTAAGGATATAAATAATATTAACCGCTCTATTTTTAACGTGAAAATTTCATTGCGAAAATCACTTCACAAATAATAGTATACTTAGATTTAGCTTTGTTAAAGATTTTTGCATATGGGAGGAAATTTTTTTATGGATCTCGAATTTGTGCATGTTCTCAGTTAGTTAGTTGAGCTCTTTAATTTCTAAAACTCGATGGTTATGACTCACTAATGAGCTCTTTACTAATCAATTTTTTTTGTTTGACTAATTTTAATTTTCATTGGATTTTAAAGAACCTAAACTTATATATATATGTGTGTGTGTTTTTAATGTTCAACAACTAAACACATATGGTTGAAAACATAAAATTCAGCTTCATACCATAGTATACAAAACTATACTATATCAGAAAAAATTGTTTTAATTATTGTTTGCTGAAACCAGAAAATCTATGAAAGGCTGGTTAAACACTCTTACAAACTATACATTTTTTTGTGTCAAAAGAAACTATACATATTTTGTAAAGAAATTACCAAACAACGAAAAATTTGAACAAGCCAAAAAAAAGTATTTCAGGCCAAACAAAAACGGTCAGGGACAACCGGACAACACATTAATGTGTTGAAAGAGCAAATACTATGTGGATGGGTTTAAACCTACGCATGTGTAGCAAATGTAGCATGTCAACTTGTCAATGAAGTTTGGGTCTGACAATTTCGTAATTTTTTGTTCATCTAGTGAATTCATTAACACACAGGAAAAATACAGTTTTGAGATACATTGGCTGGTAAAAAACAAAAAAAAAAACAATAGTTCTCCGAAAATAAAGCTGGCATAAACTAGTTTTCCTCGGAAACATAACCCTAAACAAGGGAAGAAGAGTGAAGTAAACCAGCCGAATTATAAAAATAAAAAGAAAATGGAGGTATGAACAAGTTAACTCGAGATCCAGAAACAAACAACACACTAACATAACCTCTAACTTCAAGAAGAACCAATTAAATCGTATATGTCCCCCGCCAACCAATGACTAATGTCCTCCCAAGTTCCCAACAACTAAAGATGGCAATTGCAGACCTGAACCGCGGACCCGTCCTAAAAAGACCCACTGCGGGACGGGTCTGGGTCGTAATATATTAAACCCATAAAATAGCGGGTTTTGCAGGATGGGATATAAACGAGACGGGCCAAATGCGGGTTGGGCCTTGCGGTAGTGTAGGACATCCATGAGACCGCAACAGAGTTTCACTTTTGTCTCTTTCACCACCGGAGCTTCTGGCGCTTCTATTCTCTTCGGTTTTCTCTATACTCTTCTGTGTGTCTTCTCCGCTAAAGTTCTCGCCGCTTCCTTCTCCTTCTGGATCGGCAGGTCTAAATCTCTCACAACGTTCCTTATATTGATTTCTCTGCTATGTGTTGATAATTGTACGAGATTGATTTGTTGGCTACGAATTGTGTTTTAAGCAACAAATTGATCCTGATTCGGATTCTTCTATGTTTCATAGAAACTTTATGATCGTTGCTATATGACCACTTTCTCCTTAGTTTTTGTTGTCGTTTTTGTGAAGTTTAAGCTTTAGATTGTGTCCGGTGGTAGCTTCCATTATTCCCTTTGTCTTCGATCTGCGGCATAGAGGCTGAACCGACAACAAATTTGAGCATGCATGTACACAAGGCTGCAAGAGTACACGGGTTTGTACTTTGAATTGGTGATTTGTTAACTTGATGCACTGATTCATTGATGTGCTTTCTACAGATGGTAGATGCATTTATGTCAATTATATGGCAGAATATGAGGAGCAAAAGCAATGTCTGAGAGACTGAACGTCAACTTTTTAAAGGAGAATTGTTATGGAAGAAGCTTCACAACACCATTCTTATAAGAATTGTTTTTGCTTGGCAACATGTTTTAACTTCTAGCTACTTTATTATGTGCACTAAGCAAAGCTTTATTTCAGGAACTGAAAGGAAACATATGTCTGTTTTGCTGTGTGCGTTCCTTGCAATGAAGACTTTATTTCATGTGATTTTTTTTTTGGCTTTGAGCTTACTTGATGATTGCTTGTTTAAACATATGAGTCATCCGTAATTATATCTTACAGGTCACAGGTGGGGGAGCTTATAAATTTGCAGACCTGTTCAAGGACGTCTAGGGGTTAGTATTGAGAAAGAAGATGAAATGGATTGCCTTGTTTCTGGAGCAAATTTTTTGCTCAAGGTAAGTACGGACCTTTCTTTATTCAACATTATATTTACGTTGGCGTCTGCATATGTAGATGTGCCTTTATTACTAGCACTTTACAAAACAGAAACGTAAAGACTGGCTCTGATTATTGGTGGATGCTTGCTAATTTCTTTATTTATATACTCATCTTTACACTTCTATTATGCAGGCTATTCGACATGAAGCCTTCACAAACACGGAGAGTGAGAAAGAATTTGTGCAAATAGATCCCAGTGACTTGTATCCAGAGCAGTGGCTTGAGCTGTAGCATGAATCATATTGATTGTATTGATCTTGATATAATGATATGTTTGTTGATATTCTTTAGTCAAGACTTGAGTGTTGCGTGGATGCCTTGTTTTGACCAGTTGAAAATGATTTTTTGAAATTAAAAATTAATTGACCAATAAGAAATTATTGTTAGATATTAAAAACCACAGTAAAATTTGAATAAAAAACACTAACCATCAGACCTAAACGTTTACATGTGGTAACATTTCTTGTGCGGTTACAGGTTTACTGACAGTAGATTGCTTGATCGATCCGAGAAGGAATTGGGTTAATTTCAGTGCCAATTTCTTGCTCAGTCTGATACATTTTGAGACCGTCCACATATGTAACCAAATAACAATGTGTGCATGCCATAACAAATACTAGACATCAAACCGTACTGACTACCAATGGCGGAGGCAGTAAATTCTTTGACATGGGTCAGTTTGATAACAAATGTGTTTTATATGGGTCAATAAGCTAATTATTTCGAAATTTTCCTTACAACATAGAGATATTTTTTCTTTTCACATGGGTCAAATGACCACTATGGTTCTGTGCTAGTTCTGCCACTGCTAACTGGCCATGTACTCTTCGTCACCAAAGTACCACAAAAATGTGTGCATACCATAACAAAAACTAGAAGATCGTACATCTCGCGGGTCAATCCGCAAAGGTCTACATATATTACATGACAGATTTGGGCAGCCATT
This sequence comes from Sinapis alba, assembly GCA_012274485.2. Classification (NCBI taxonomy): domain Eukaryota; kingdom Viridiplantae; phylum Streptophyta; class Magnoliopsida; order Brassicales; family Brassicaceae; genus Sinapis; species Sinapis alba. The sequence continues at coordinate 73,191 of MU106894.1, read as the reverse complement.
TCAAAAATCGCGGCACGCGCAGACCTGACCCACCATGACCTTCTTAAAAACAAACCCGCTACAGTGCGGGACGGGATGGAACAGATCAACCTGTTTGCCATCTCTACAAACAACCTACCTTACGGTTCCTCAAACTAGTCACAAACATACCTAAATAGCAACTTTTGGGATGATCAAATATATTTGGACAGTTATAACTTATATGGGATTGAAGTTTCAGAAAATATTAAAGTTTTCATATGTGGGATCCAACATAACCCCACAACATTTTAGAAAACTTCAATTTTTTTTCATTTCATTATTAGTCATTCAAATCTATAGAAACAATAAATTTATAATAACAATTTTTTTTATTAACTTTAGAAACTTCTCAAACTAAAACTCTCAATATTTCTCTTAGATCTTACAGAACAATTCTCCATGAGACTTATATTTATATGAAAAATAATTCACTTATACATGTGGGATATGAAAACACAATCTTAACGTAAATAGAAAACTTACTTTTCATATTCCTAGATTATATATCGTATGAGAAATATACAAAAAACAAACTTGCAAAGAAAAATTATAAATATTTTAAAACATTAGAGTTTCCGTAAAAAAATTCAAAACATTAGTAAATTTATTTATTTATATATTAAATATAATAGAGAAATTTCCTAGGATGATCTCTTTTAATTTATTTTTACAAAATAGCAATCAAAGAAGAAAATTACCAAAATATTTCATTAAATAGGTAAATAAACACTTTTATCTAGTCTGGGGCATAAAATCCGTAACCCGAAATCCAAACCGAACCCGAACCGAAAAACCCGATCCGTACCCGGTCCAACATATAAAAAAAATATCCGAATGGATCTTCTAAGGTGGTATAAAAAATCCGAATCCGAAGTGTTATTAACCAAACCCTAACGGGTAACCCGAAAAATCGAAAAAACCGAAAAAATCCAAAAAAATATCCGAATTTGATCCGAATGTCCAAACTACTGTACAATATAATTATATGAAACATAAATATATACTTCAAATATTCAATTTCATATTTATTTCGATATGGTATCTAACAATAAGTATCTAAAATTAAAATAAATACCTTAAATACTTAATTATATATAAATAAGTATATATTTCTTATGTTTTGCTTTTAAATTTTAGATTTTATTTCGGGTATATCCGAACCGAACCGATATAACCCGAATCCGAATGATATATGGTTACTTTATGGGTTCTAGGATGTGATACAAAATCGACCCGAACCCAATGTGTTATATCCGAATCCGACCCGTACTTGCAAATTCACTAGAATAGGACTTAAGAGGTGTTATAAAAAAAAAACGAAATCCAAAAAACCTGACCCGAACGCCAACGGGTATCCGAACGCTCAGGCCTACTTTTATCCATAGGGTTAACTAATTTAGACTTAGGGTTTAGAGTTAAAGGGTGAGTTTTGGGGTGAAGTTTCAAATTTTTAAAAAATTAAAATTAAAATTAAAATTTTCAAAATAAAAATGAGTTATTTTAGTTATTTTCTTTTTTGAGAGCTAATTTGGTAACAAAAACTTAAAATTGCAATTTGAGAGAATTTTCTAATATAATATAGTACATAATATTTACATACTTTTGATTATTTGTCATGATCTTATAATTTTGACTGAAGAGTCATTAATTTAAATTTATTATATTGCGGGTTAAGGTTTATAGTATACGATTTAAATTTAGGATTTAGTTGACGACGATGTTAGGTTGACGTCATTCTTTTATCAACTATTTTTCCTTTTTATTTAATTTTAAAAAATTATTTATTAATTTACAATGCACTTTGAATGCAAATATTGTTCAAATATTATACAGTGTTGGTGATTTAATCATTATGTTTTATTTTTCTCAAAGAAAAAATATATATACATAATGAATTGAATGTCATTTTATTAATATTTTTTTTTTAAAAAAATTTAACTCTCAAATAAAAATATCAATCAACTAAGTTTCATCTGCAAATATGTACTATTAGATTAATATCATATATTATAAATATAACACATACTGTATCTTTAGAACATATATAAATAATTAAATAAATAAAAGTAAAATTAGAACATAATTCTAAAAATATATTTTCAAGAAACTATGTATTAATTTATATTAATTTTTACTATTGTTTTCTCACTTATAATATAACTTTTGATATATTCTTTGTAATTTTGATTTTTTGTGATTTTTATTTTGATAAAGATTTTTTATACCACCAGAAGAAAATGAAGTAAACAATAATAGAAATACCAAAAGTTAGTTGATATGATTTGGTATTAGTGTACTTTTGATATTGACAATTTATTACAATTTGATATTTTCGTTTGGATTTACTTTAGATATGAAATTTGACTTTATTATTCATATTAGTCATTTAAACATAAGTAGATTTTAAGTTTTGATATTTGTTTATTATATGTCATAACTGTTAATTTATTGCAAAAATGTTAAAAGTCTAAACTATTTTTTGAAATTTTGTAAATGAAATGAAAAATAAAAATATTTTCCACATATTTTTTTTAAAAATATAAAACATCTTTTCTATTTTTCAATCATAAATATATTATTATATAATAGAATTATTTTATTAGTAGTTCATATGCGGTTAATCCAATAACCCTATGAACTGGAAACTTGTCCGGTTTAGTATCTAGATTGAGTTTAAGACATTGGTTTTAGCTCTTATTAAATGTCATATTCATTTAATAAAATTATTACTATTATTTTAGGATGTATATTATTTTAATATTTAATAATAAGTAACAAATTAATGAAGGATTTAAAAGTTTATAAAATTTTATATGAAAGATATTAAAATGAAATCTTCAAAATTACCAGAATATTTTTAATTATTTATATTAAATCATTTTTAATATTAAAATATTAAAATATTTTGTGACCATATTATATTAACTGTTTATTTTTCAATTAACTTAAATCATAGATTAAGAAAATAGTAAAAGATAATTGTTGTATAGAATGTTTGTTGGGTTAATTATAAAACTAAAGAACTAAATATCATGGACAGAAGAACTGGTTGTAACTTTCTGGGGGAAAATAAATACTATGGGTCCCACTTGATGTTATTACAGTAGTTTTAATCTTTGAACGTATATATATTTGATTTGCATAGTTGGTATTATTAAACACATCGGCTCAGATGATAAAAGAGTTGTTTACAACTCGTGGGTACTCGAGTTCAAACTCAATCTATGCATTTTTCATTTGTTTTTTTTCTCATTTTAATGAGGGTCATAACTGTACTTTCCTCTCTGTCTCCTTCCTTTTAACCTAGTGTTTCTCTGAAACTTAAGTCGACAGCCTCCAGTTTTTCATTGATTTCACTCATTTTCATCATATTTTACTGAATTCTATACTTTTAAATAGATTCAACTGAAATAAATCGAATTTTAACATAGATTTAACCAAACTCGAATTTATTAAAGTTTCTGATTTGTTGACCGAATAAGGTCATATTTTGTCACGGTGGTTGGCTGTGGCACCTATACTCACCGGCCATGCAGCCGAGTTAGTCGAGTTTTGAACATTAATACATAACATAATCAACCATTAAAGAATATCAACAGATAAATCCGCTTGTTGTAAGTAGCTTCGATCGGGGTTCGAAGATTACTACTGGGTTTTTATAACACTTTTCTCACAATCGCAGTAATACGTTCTATTTGCAGCTTCAATGGAGGTTTGGAGATTATAACTGAGTTTCTGCAATAACAACGTAAAACAATAACCAAATGGTTTCTCTAGGAAGAATTGGAATATTAATTTAGATATTTCGACAATAGGTATAATTGGTTTGGTGGATGTTGTTCAATAATTTACGGAGATACCCTTAATAAAAAGTCGAAATCTTTGAAAAAACAGTGGCATATGTAGTAAATAAAAGGGTATTGTAGGGGTTTAGAATTAGATAGGATCCCGCTTTAATAGTATAGATACCAGATAAATGTTAAATAGTATTCTGTTCAACGAGACTTCATGTTTTCTTATGGCTCAGCTTCTGAAATAAGTTAAAAAAGTATTTGTTAACACTAAAGATTCCTAATCCTCAGGTGTGAAGCGGAACAATCAACTCTGATTCCACTAAGATTTAATGAAATCACTACAATAATACTGATAAACACAAAAACCCAGAACATTTTTCAAGGTAATGACTTGCAAATACCAGATAACTATAACATATCGAAAACCAATCCCATGCCTGATTTAAAAACATCAATCTTTGTCTAATTCAGATTCAATAGAAAACAGATTGTAGGAAAGATTTAGTAGCTGAAAACAGATAAAATCTGCGTCAACTGTGGATCTATCCCAACGGTTGTCTGGCCGCTTGCTGACTGAACAACTATTACTATCTGCAATCTCGAAAAATAGCCATGCCACCAGAACGAGGCATGACATTCGATACAAGGTGCAACTAATCTCAAATACACCACAAAAAAAAAGAAATTTATGTGAATACGATTGATTGTAGGATAAATTTAGTAGCTGAAAGCAGAGGAAAAATCTGCTTCACCTGTGGATCTATCCCAACGGTTGTCTGGCCGCTTGCTGATCTAACAGCTATTCGTTTATGCACTGTTGCTCAATGACTATGCCACTCAATTTGACATAGCCTTCGAGACAGAGTGCAAAACCACAAAGAAACAAAAAAATAAATTTTTTTGCTACAGTTTCAAGATATTACGCAAGACATGATCGATTAGAGAATAACCCATATAAGAAAGCATCTATATTTATTGAATCAGACTCTCCGATGCTGAAATGGCACCGAAAATTTGTGATAACACGGCAATGGATACAAGTGTGAAGAATTAGGGTTTTCGAGTGGTCCGTTAAATAAAGCAATAAATTTCCATCAGTTTACTGGGCCAGGCGCAGTAAAGCCCATTGATTTTTTTACTATGCATATTGCCATGTTACCCTACGACGATCGATTGGTAACAACCGCAGGGTACACAACTCTTTAGCCGGTTTTATTAAGACAATCACTGGCAATTTGAGGGATATTTATGTACCAGATTGTACTCAACCGACTAGTTTTTTTTTGGTTTGTCAACAATTAGTTTTCAATTATCATTACTGTTTTTTTGTTCGATTAATGGAATTGTTTAAGTTGTATAATATTTTTTACTAAATCATCTTTGTATGAATCGTGTTCACGTTCATTTCTTACAATAGCTAGTTACAATAATAGCTTAATCTATCTATCTATCTATACTATTATTTAAGAAGTGATTTGACTGATTTGTCATGTTTTCCATAATTTTAGGTTATTTTGCTTATTTGTCATATTTTTATTAAGTTTTAGAATCTTATGTGTCATATTTTCCATGATTTTAAGTTTTTGAATTATAATCTAGAAGTTTATTAGTTTTTGCTTATTTGTCATTTTTATTTAGAAGCTTATGTGTCATATTTTCCTTTATTCTAAATTTAGTCAATAGTTTTAATTAATAAGTTTTTGAATTATTAGTTTTAAAATTTTTGTAGTGATTATTTAATAAATAATTTTTATTATATTCAGGATAATTATTAATTTTAGAAATAATTTTATTGATAAGTTCATCTTATGTTTACTTTACTAATATTAAATTGCATAATATTATTTAGCTTGTTTGTCATATGTTTATTAGTTTTTAGAAACTTATGTTTCATATTTTCTATGATTTTAAATTTAGTCATTATTTTAATTAATAAAATTTTGAACTGTTAACTTATAAATAATTTTAGTAATTATTTAATAAATATTTTTCATTATATTCAAGATAACTATTAATTTTAGTAATAATTTTATAGATATGTTCATCTTATATTTACTTTAGTAATATTAAATCATATAATATTATTTTACTTATTCGTCATGTTTTTATTACTTTGTAGAAGTTTATGTGTCATATTTTTCATGATTTTAAGTTTAATCCTTAGTTTTAATTAATATCTTTTGAATTATTAGTCCATGAATTTAGGTTTACTCATTAGTTTTAATTAATAAGTTTTTAAATTGTTACTTTTAAAAAATTTTTAATGATTATTTAATAAATATTTTCATTATATTCAGGATAATTATTAATTTTAGCAAACATTTTACAGATATGTTCATCTTATGTTTATTTTAGTAATATTAAATCGTATAATATTATTTTGCTTATTTGTCAAGTTTTATTAGGTTTTAAAAGCTTATGTGCCATTTTTCTATGATTCTAAGTTTAATCATTAGTTTAAATTAATAAGCTTTTGAATTATTAGTTTTAAAACTATTTTTATGATTACTTAATATATATTTTTATTATATTCATGATAATTATTAATTTTAGAAACAATTTAAAATATATATTTATCTTATATTCACTTTAGTAATATTAAATTATATAATATTATTTTGATTATTTGTCTATTTTTATAAGTTTTTAAAAGCATATGTGTCATATTCTTCATGATTTTAAATTTAGTCATTAGTTTTAATTAAAAAAAATATTAGTTTTTAAACAATTTGAATGATTATTGAATAAATATTTTTTATTATATTCAGGATAATTATGAAATCTTACTTTTACTAGAGATATATAATTTATTAATTTATTTAATAAATTTTTAGTTAAATAGAAATATATTTTTAGTTATTGTAAAATTTGCTAATAAGTGTTACTATAGACTTTGATGAATATGAAATTTATATAAAATCCAATTAAATTGATGTTCATTCGAATAATCAAACAAAAAAATTTTACTCATCTATATTATTATGTGATGTAGAAATATTTGCTTTTATAGGTTTTACTGATAATTGGTAATTATAGTTTTATTTTGTAGATTTTTATTTTTATGTTATTTTAAATATTAATAGAACTTTGTTAGGTTATTATGATGATGATTTTTTAACATGTGAGATTTGATGACAGAAGAAATAACAAATTTTGTAATTAATAAACCACTACCTAAGTTTAATTGTAATAAAAAAATAAAATTATATATTTGGATTAATTTAATATTTAAAATTAATTAAATAATTAAAATTAAAATAAAAGTTATATTAAAATTAAAATTGGTTGGATATCTATTAGCCCGCACAAGGTGCGGGACATCATCTAGTAAAATTATAAATTATAAATAATACTATTTTTAAGATTTTCTGTTTTTAATTTTAATTAAATATTATTATTTTCTATTTTTATCTCATAATATTAAATTTAATTTAAATATTTTTCTTTAATGTTTACTTAAATAAGATAACACTAAAATAATCATAATTATTTTATCGATATTTCATTTTATCATGTTGGAGATGGACTTATCATAATTCTATTAAGAGATAAACTCAAAATCAAGCAAAAATGATACCTCACTAGAAGACAAAAGCGTACTAAACTATAAATAAAGGAAATCAGACTTGATGAGATAACAGTTAGAAACATACGAAAAAGTGTATAGAAAAGGAAACCTCCCTCCTAAGACAACCTTATATACTTGGAGACCATCAACCAAATTACAGAAGAAGTCTTAGACGACCTGTCCTACTCGGAGCAGCTTGTCTTAGACGATCAAACACATGTATAGACGAGCATCTCTAATTCTTGTAATTGATTGAGCTTCTGTTTATTTTTGATTATTAATACGAAATTTTCCACCCTTTACATTTTTTATAACATTACATCATCGACCGAATATGAAATCTATAATTGGCGCCCACCATCGTCAATTATCAAAGAATCCCAAAGCCAGCTCGTTCTCAGAGGAACAAGAAGAAGTTGGATCCGACAATGACTCCATAACCCGAGGAGCATTTTGTTCACCAACAACCTCATGCTCCATGTTGATCGTACTTTCGACAACATCATCTCCAAACGACGACGAACCCGAACCCGTCTCACCCGAAAACGAGCCCAAACCAATCTCACCCGATGATAAATCAAAAGACATCAAACTCTCGACAATTGCCACCTTCTCAACAGCAAACTTACTAGTAGCAGCAAGTCTATCTCTCATACTTAACCTATCAGACGACAACTTTGTCTCTCCACAAAGCAATCTTGATCCTGAAACTGAAGGCAACAACATCCCGCCCGTTGTTAATCGCTCGTCATCAAACATCCTGAGTCACAACGAACCCATTACGATCTCCACCTCTTCTCCGCTGCCGACAAGCTTAGACTTTACTCCTCCTTGCCGCTCATTGTCAATTCCAACCCCTGGACCATACACGAGCTACATTCTTCCATCAAGAAACACTCTGCGCTTGTCGAAACAAAGATTTCTGATGACCTCCGTACCCAACGAGCTCTACACCCCTTACCTTTTCTCGTCTGACCTCAGCTTGTCACCAACAGCCTCCGAGACGACCTCCTCTCCAGCAAACCTTCCCCCCTCCTCGACGACCTGCGCTTTGACGACCTCCTCTCCTCACTCGACGTCGCCACAAGTCGTAACAGCAGGCTCCATTTCAGTCCACGATGCGACAGCAGGCTCCATTTCAGCCCACGACGATGTCGTCTCTTTCCCACCACCGGTGTCGACGACGCTCTCTCACTCGACAACCTCAACCCCCAATCGGTGGGAAACAGAAAATACCGACTCATTTCGATCAACCCCTTTTAGATAAGGATAAAATGAAAGGAGACCACACAATGACATAACAAAGAAGTATATAGCGAAGAAGATACGAAAAAGGGGAGAAATTTACCTTTTTGCAAGAAGAGCCAAGAAGTAAAAACAAACAAAACCCCATGGGTCATTTATATAGAAGAAGAAGAAATCCTACCACATTTTCCAAGCAGTTCGCGAGCCCGACCTGATTTTCTTTGCACATAAGAATTCACCAAGACTCGACATTTGGTGAACTGTGGGGGCTATTGTTGGGGATGAGCTTAGCACAAGCTCATTAAAAAGCTAAGCCCAAAATCAGGCCCGACCCTTTAAGCAACAATGATGATCTCATTAGAAAACAAAAATATACTTTACTATAAATAGAGGATGTCAGACTCGATGAGAGGACAGTTAGAAAAAAATACAAAGAGTACATAAAAGGAGACCTCCCTCCTAAGACAACCATCCATACTTGTAGACTGTCAATCTAATTACAACATAAGTCTTAGATGACCTGCCCTACTCGGAGTAACTCGTCTTAGACGATCAAACACCAAAATAGAGAGATATTTGTTTAGACGACATGTATAGACGATCATCTCTAATTCTTGTAATTGATCGAGCTCTTGTTTATTATTGATTACTAATACAAAAATCTCCACCCTTTACATTTTTTATAACATTACATCATTGACCGTATATGAAATCCACGTATCATATTTAAAAAAAAAAGTTTTCAACAGTAGATTGGTATCAATTTAAGAATTAAAATTATGATTGTCAAGATCAAAGCTAAACTTGGCTAAATTGGTATCAATTTAATTTAATTTTATATTTTTAAAATATATAACAAGTTATACATTAACAAAAAAAAAACATGACAAAAAAATAATAAATTTACAAATTATATTTAATATAAGCTTCTCAAGAATCACTCACATCCAAATATAGTTGTAAGCAATAAAAGCTTTTGTATTTCTCTCAATGCTTGATAGACCCTCCACATTTTTGTTTCTTTTGTATCTCTTTTATTCTTTTGTGGGCATCAGAGGTATTTAGGCACAGTGAGAGAGTGAAACATTGAACATCCTTCTTCAAAGAGACCTTTCCGGATTTTTAAACTTCACTTAGGTTATAAAAAGATTTCTGAGCCGGATGTCCCGTCGATGCCATGAATGTTGAAATATTCTGCCATATCCGCTGCTTCTTCCGAACCTAATTCCGGCCCTAATGCTCTCTCTAAGAAATCACCTCCAAAGCGAACCTCAATGAAGGACAAACACACCAAAGCCGCAGGCCGGTGCCGCATATGCCTGCCATGTGAGTCGCGCATGTCTTTCATCTCACATGGTCATTACTCACACAGTGAAACCATCGAGTGGCTCCTCCAGCAATCTGAACCGGCGGCTATAACCACTACAACTACAAGGAACCATTCAGTCTAATTTCGTTTCTCTAAATATCTCACTTCGTAGCTCAAAATCTTCTCTCTCTACTGGTCATCTTTGTTCAACCCCAAACATCTATTACTTTCATTCGCCTACACTCATCGTCATCAGAATCATCAGGTGCCTCCCAAGAATGATTCACATTCTTATGAAAGAAACTACACGAGGGAGAGGCCAAGAGAACAAGGAAAATTCTGCTGCTAAGGAAAATGTACAAGAAAATACTTTGTTTGGGATATCTGAGAAGGTGAACCCATGCACCTCATAGGAGAAAATGAATAGAAGAAGATGGACGGAGAAAGGAAAAACATAGAGCAAATCTTATAATGAGAGAGTTGATAAAATGATGTCATAGGAAAGAAGCACTACTACCTCAAGGCAAGCAATGTTTTGTAAGACCTAACAAAAGACACTTCATTTTTGCGTACCCAATATGAGTTAGAATCGTTTCTTTTTTTTCCCATCAAAGATATATTTATAAATAACAGGAAACAAAATGAAAACCCATAATCCAAACCATTTACAACAAAATGTATCACCCATTACAACACACTCATGAAACGGTTAATAGTAATCCAAAAAATCAGATATTCACAATAAAAATAATACACCTGAATAAGGGATCCAATTTTCTCATAGTCAAAAAGCTTGGCAAGCCAAATGTATGGTCTACCGCAACATAAAATGTTACTTGGTTTCAATTACTATAATTATATAACTGGCATAAAGGATAAAATTAAATTAATATGAACAAAAGATATTATTGAATAAAAATCAAGATACAATATCTATATACAAATATATTTAATTTTCTCCAAAATCTTAATTTTCTCCAAAATCTTAATTTTCACCACTCACCACATTCAGATGAGGCTGTAAATCAACTCAATAATGGCTCATAATCGAACTTAAAGAAACTAACAAAAGATGATAAAAAGCATAAAAAATACTGTAGCTTTTTAATAAGTTCAGTTTGGAGGATAGAAAATAATGAAATATCTCAAATAATACAATAAACATTAAATGAAAATACATAATATAACTTAAACTAGGTGAAAAAATTACCTAACAAATAATAATTTATTGAAAATACATAATATAATCTAATAATACATAAATTTTTAAAATAAAAATAAAAAATTATAAGAAAAAAATGAAGAAAATATATTAACGATAATGATTTTTCAGTTTCATCAAACTTAAACCAATGAAAAATGAGTGAATTTAGTTGATAATTTTCCTGTTTTTTTTTAACAAATTCAAACTTAGATAAAATTGAAATTTCATATAAAAAAACAAAAATGATATATAATCAATTTAAAAAATTTAAAAGAAAATAACAATATAGACATATTAAAGAAATAAATTAGTGATCACAAAATATTTCCAAAATACATAATATATAAATACCATAAATTTGTGATAAAAATATACTAAGCTAATTTTTTAAAATATTTATAAAGCCAATCAAAATAATTTGTTATATGTAATTTTTATTGTATTTATTTATAAATCTAACAATTTAGTATGGTTGCATATATTACAAGTCTGTTTTTAAAACAATTGTTTCATAGTCAACTAATATGTTATCAGTTTCAAGGTTATATGAAGCAATTTAGTTTATATACAAAATAAATTTAACACTAAGAATATTTAAGAAAAATATTAATAAAACTTAAAATATAGGTAACCTTATCATTTTTGTGAATATTTTAATTTAATAAAAGAAAAATGTATTTTTGTAATTGTCTATAGTTAGTTTATACAGAAGTTTCATACCAGATCTGTTTGACAGAGCTAGAGACGTCTGAACCGCTAACATGGGCACTAAACATGTCTCCCCCTAGACCAGTAAGTGTCCATTTAACTTTTCTTGGTGGGTTTTATTAATATTTTGAGTATTTTAGCTTCTCTTCCGTTAAAGTAACATACATTCCATATGTTCTAAACTTTCGAATTAAGACTTCAGTTACTTAGAATACGTAGACCATGAGTAATCAGGTATACCAATACAAAACACCACATCTATATTGCAGCAGAAACAAACCAATTTTTCTTCAAAATTTGAGCCTTTAAAGAGTGATGAAACATGATGACTTTTGAAGAGACCTTTAGCCAAAGAACCATGACTCGTGTATATCTTCAATCTAGAACCATATACTGATGAAGAGACCTTCACCAAACACCATCCTCAAACGATTCTTATGACCGGCACGTTAAGAACAAACTCGTTGATTTGAGTGTTATTTCTTCAGTCTCTAGATCTTACGATTCTTCTGATCATAACAAGTACCAGCGAGTTCACTTTTCCAGGCTCCTAGAATGGTAAGATCTAGTTACTGATTCAATATACCAAATCAAAAATCCTTTTTCCCATTGGATCTGACTTGTATCTTCTTTCTCCAACGTTGGTGTCTTCTACCAAGAAACACCATCATCTTCATCTCTTGTGTGATATTGCAATTGCTGATAATTTTTGCTTCTCCTTCAAATTTGGGAATCCTTGAATTACTGAAACTATCACTGTTGCAATACACCATGGATATCCTATGTTTCTTCACAGCTTGCACTTCCTCTCTCTTTCTTCAGTGAAATCAAAGAGACAAGGCCCTGCAAATCCTCTTGTTGTGCCTTAAGATGGATTATTACGACAATAAATTGTGGGTCCTCTATCTTTTGCCTCGTTAATCATACTAAGACAGATCCTATGGAAGGGGAGACAATGTTAGAGATGAAGTGCATAAGATCAAAGTCTAATTCTAGACATATAGTCAATCCACAAGATAGAAACTTTAGCCATTAACAATCAAATAACTTTCGATGTGAAGATAGAATGTAGACATAAAAGAAGAATCTTTTTAACCTATATTTGACGCTTCTACAAAGCTCTATTGATTCGAGCTTTGCAGCACTATTTGTCATACATCCATCAGTGATTCTATATAGATACACCATTGGTGTGCCTCCAATCATCTATGATCAAAATCAAAACTAAAGAACTTTAGTTAATCAGAAAAGGACTAATCTTTCAATAAGAAAATTTGTGTTTTTGCCCAATAAAATCAATTCATTTGGATTAAGAAAACTACAATTGGATTTGGTAAAATCAAAGTAGCAAAAAGATGCGAAATTGAATTAACAAACCGATTCTAATTAGGTTATGGCAAAGAGAAAGTTTATTCAGCACAGAGAGAGGTTGATCCTCTAATCCGATCCCGTCGTCAAAAAGTCTGTTCAGTCAGGGATTGTGGCAACTGACCCTGTCGAGAGAGTGGAGACGGGAGCTGGCGAGCTCTAGAATATTATCGAAAGCATCAATATCTAATTTTGCTCTTCCTTTTCATTGAACACGGATTCTGGATCCGGTTCGTAAAAACACGAGAAGTTTTAGATGAGAAAAACCAAGCAACATATTTAGTTTAATGGTCAGATCAAAGATATGGTAAAAGACAAAATTGTCATTAATGAATCCGGTGACAGGAAATTGTAACTATTTTAGAAAATTAAGGGTTAAGTATTATTTGTACTTCAATTTTAATAGTTTAGATTTTGTTAACATGACTTTTTAATGACAAAAGTAATTATTCGGTTATATATTTTGCTATCGAATATATAATAAATTATTTTTTCGTATTTATGGAAATATATATATATATATATATATAATAGATTTATATGAATTATCATACCATGTTTGAGATCATTTTTATATTTAATAAGTATCTAACTATTTGAAATTATAATACATATTTATGTCAAAACACAATTTATTTGCCGTTATAATAGACAATCACTATTAATATTCATCTATAAACACACGCCATTGACTCATTGTAGATGTTTCAGTGAATATATGTCCGCATCAAACTTTTTGGCATATGTTTTGTAAATCATATCATACTGAAATGTTGCTCTTTTGTTTCATACTGCTACATGACCAATATTTTATTGTCTCCATCGTTATTATGTTGATATCTACGTTTGGACTAACTTCTCATCATGATTTCAACATATGCATGCCAACTCAACTAAAACAAAGTAATGATTCTTTTCCAGTGATAATTATTTGCAGATACTTATAATTATTTCTAAGCAGTAAATTAATATTCCCTCTCTAATATTTTATTTGTTGTTTTAGATTTACATACATAAATTAAAAAATATTTTATTTACATATTTCTGAAATAAAAATATTATTATCTATAAATTTAATTATATTATAACCAATAAAAAAATTGAAAATATTTTAAATAAATTTTGTATTAACATTCTAAAATATATTTATTTTGAATTAAAAATTTCATTATAGAATGATAACTAAACTGAAAAGGAAAGAGTATGGTAATTTTTAGAAAATGATAATATCCTACGTTAAGATAAATTCTACAAAGTTATTAGCTTAATATATTGAGCTTAATATATTGTTGGAAAAAAAGAGTGAGGACAAAAGTATTGTTTTGAATTCCAAAGCAAAGAATAAAGGCAGATCCATTTCGTCTGTCGGAGAAATTTTGTTCCTCATCTGAAATTATTAAATATTTAATTCTGTTTGTTTTATTAATTGATCTAGCACTACAAGAAAACAATTATTTTACGAGGGCCAATTTCCTTGTGATTTCATCGTAAAAGTGATGTTACGAGGAATTAACGAGGATACCCGTTTTGTCGTAATTCGTTTGTCGTTAAATATATTTCTTCGCCAGTTCCTCGTTAATTAGCTAGTCATATATTTCCTCGTAAAGACGAAGTAAAGATTTTCTCGTAAATACCTCGAAAACATTTCCTCGTGGATTCCACGTCCACTCTTCCTCGTTAAATCCACGTCCATTTTCCACGTAAAAGACTCGTAAATTAACTTCGAATTTACGTGGTTTTTTATTTTTCTTATTTTAAAAATATATTCAAATAATAATTACTTTAAAATTATAAATTTAAAAATTTAAAAATCTAAAATTATTTATTTTATAAATATTTATAAATAAATATGTTATAAGTTTTGCATTCATAAAAACAGAAAAGAACAATAGAAAAAAAACTAAGAAGGCTCGTGCATCGCCTGATAGAATTCATCGCTCCTCCTCGAGACATCTTCCTCGTTATGTGGGACGGGGGCGGGTGGCTCGCCTGGAACAGAGTTTCGTTCTCGCATGGTCTTCAACAATGCTTCCCATTCCGGATTTGTGGCGGCTATCACTTCCAAAAAGCCCTCCACTCCACCCATACGAGCTGTGAACGAAGTTTTCGTCGAGGTCAACTCTGTTCTTGTCGAGGCCAGCTCATTTCTTGTCGAGGCCAGCTCCGTTTTTGTCGAGTCCAACTCGGTACGTAGCTAGAAGAACCGGGACCTGAAACAGATGGCGGGTCTAACCGGCTACCCGGCGGACCGAACATCTGTGTGTAATGAGTGGTGCGCTGATAATTGCGAATACTCTGAAAAAAAAAAAAAATTTAAATCAACATTTAAACTAAAATCTATTAAAATATTCCATAAACCTATCTAAATTCTCTAAACTAACCACCTAATCTAAATTCCCTAAACTAACCACCTAATATACCCTATACTAGGAGAGGAAAGAGAGAGGCTTATCATCTTGGAGAGGTAGAGGAGAGGAAATGGAGAGAAATGAGGAGACCTCGCGGCTTCGCGTATATATAAGATTAGGGTTCCTCGCCATTTCCTCGTTAATTAACGAGGAAAGCCCGAGGCCCGTGTTTATGTTCCTCGTAAAGACCACGTAGACCCACGAGTAAATTGCGAGGCCCGTCTATTTGAGACGAGGAAATAGCGAGGCCCGTATTTTTGTTTACGACGAAATACCGAGGCCAATATCCTAAACCCCTAAAATCTCAAACCCCAAACTTATAATCTCATCTTTCATATCTTCTACTTCATATATTTTCAAACCATCATCTTTCCTCAATCTCCTCTATTTCTAAATTTAATTTTTTCTTTTCAACATTTAGTTTTCTAAATCGAAAATACTTTAGAAACAACTTTTAAAATCTTTATTTAAAATTTTGTAAATTTTTTTTTATTTTTTTTTAATAAAAATATAAACCTTATTTTCAAATCTATAAAACTTAACTCTGAACATTTTTTTTGTAAGATGATTTAAAATTATAAATCTGATTTAGGATATTAATATTATAAATAAGAGATATTAATATTGTATATTTTAGATAAGATAGAATTTGGAATGAATTTGGATTGGTTTGAAGAGATTTTGGTTTAAAGGAAGATGTATTTAGAATATATGAAGTAGAAGATAAGGAATATATGGTTTAGGGTTTACGGTTAGTTTCGGATTTTAGGGATTTGAACATTTTCTCGCGACTTCCTCGCCAAATGACGTGTTATTAACGAGGAAAAGGGAGAAATGGTTTAGGGTTTAGGGTTTAGGGTTTGGATTTAGGGATTTGAACATTTCCTCGTTAAGTCTACGTCATTTAGCGAGGAGGTGGCGAGGAAATGTGTTGATTTAGGGATTTGAACATTTCCTCGTTAAGTCCACGTCATATAGCGAGGAAGTGGCGAGGAAATGTGTTGACGTGGAAATAGCGAGTATACGCTTTAAATACATGGCTGTTTCCATGTATCGTATCCCACACAAAAAAAAAAAAAACACATTTCCTCGCCACTTCCTCGCCATGTGACGTGGCTGTAACGAGGAATATTAAAAAAAAAAATATTTCCTCGTTAAATCCACGTCACTTGGCGAGGAAGTGGCGAGGAAAAGTGTTGACGTGGAAATAACGACTAAACTTTTTTCTATATATATGGGTGTTTCCCTTCCTCATATCCCTCACAATCACCCAAATCACACAATATACTTAGAAATATGGGTTCGAAATTAGAAAGATTTGAAAAAAAAAAAAGTGAAGAAGATATTGGGGTTCGTGGTTAATTCCTTGTCCAAGAAAATCCACGTAAAAACGAAGCTACATTTACGTCCACTTTACGACGAAATTACTTTTCCTCGTAACTAAGACGTCATCCTCGTAAATGTGACGTCAATTTACGTTATCTTTACGAGGAAATACTTTCCATGTTAATTCACGAGGAAATAACGTGAATTGCTTTTTTCCTCGTTGCTTCATCGTAAAACGGAAGGTATTTAACGAGGAAATATTTTCCTCGTTAATCTTCCTCGTTAAAACCCAGTTTTCTTGTAGTGTAGGACAAGCTATTTTTCTTCATTCTTTTTTCAAGCTTCGAAAATATAAATCAGAGCACTAATTCAAGAGTACCTGCATCGCTCGTTAAAATGCGTATCGGTGTCGCTAAAGTGTATCAATCAGACTTTTAGGCTGGGCCGTTGGAGTATGTGTTCGCATTAATGATTGGTTGCTTGGCTTAATATATGGAGTATCATACACATTCTATGCACGTATTCGTTTTTGTTACTTAATTTGGAGTTATATATCAATCTTTCCCAGTATAAAAATATGAATAATTTTTTTCATAATCATATTGGACTAATTAAATTACACTGTGGTAATAAAAAAAGGAAAATCATTGAAGCTGCACTACTGATTATAACTAGGATTCATAGCCCCCGCGCAAGCGCGGGGTCCGAAATATTAATGTTGCGCTATATAATTTTTTTTTTTTTAGAAACGTCGCATAGATTATGTATTTTTAAATCCATACGGAACAGATGGAGAACCAAATGAAACGTGAACTAAAAACATAACTGGGTTAAATGGATAAAAACCGGATATATTTGTTATTTAGTTTGAAAAATAAATGTAATAAATTATTTTTGTTTTATAATTATTTCAAACCAAAAACATATATATAT
>MU106894.1:0-54432 GCA_012274485.2 Sinapis alba | reverse complement strand
ATCAAGTGGACCTATTAAATGAATTGTAAATAAGGTCCATTGAAAAATACGGGATTTACAAACAATACCGACCCTGAGGGGAAACATGGAAGTTAAAGCTGAGAATTTGAGTCATTACTTGTTGGTCCCGCATTAATCCAACACGGAACGGATGCGGGTTGATCGATTCAAAAATTTTGATATACAGGTGCATTTGCGGGTTGAGTCGATTTTAAGCAGAACGGGTGCGAGTCGAAAGAAATTAAGTCGCATATACCCATCAAACCACAAAAACTGTAAAGAGTGAAATACATTCTAAGAACATATAAAATTATTATTTTAATTTTAAATATTACTTTAATTATTTTTATATAAAATATTTAATATATAATAAAATAATTATTTTATTAAATTTAATATTATATGCGTGTCTTGCGGCTTATCCGTAAGTTTAGTGGGGCGGGTGCATATTTAAGACTTTTTGTTAGTGGATTAGGCGAGTCAGAATTTTGAACAAAATAAAAGAATCGATCTGCGGGTTTTCGGGTCAAGATTGACCCGCAATCCCAACTATAATTGATGCATGTGTTTCCGGTCTCGTAAAGAATAAATTAAATTTCGACCGTCTATTTTACAAAATCTCTTGTAGCTCAGTTGGTTATGTCAATCAAATAAGCACTGAGAGGTGCAAGGTTCAACTCTTAAAGCATGCAAATAATTATTTTTACAAAAAAATATTGTGTGGGACCCACCATATGCTGACGTGGCTCTCTCAGGAGAGAGCACAACTCTCTCATTATATAATAGATTATAGTACTATTCATATATTAGATAAATACCATAATTATTTGTTTTTAATTAATTGAGAGAATATAGATGTTAGAGATTTTATATGTGAAAGCGTGTTAATCTGAAAACATATCTTAATCCAGTTCAGTGATGAACACTATTTGATACAATTTGGAATTTAATGCAAGAATTGAAAAAAAATCATATATAAAAATCATTCACTTGTCACCGTTCAAGTATTGTTCTAGTTGATTCATCGATGCTTTCTTTCTTTAAAACATTTTACTTTCTCTTTAAAATTATACTTGTTATGAAAAGATTATCACAATTGATTATCTTTTCTTTGCAATGTTCATATATATTGATAGTTAAGAAAGACTATGTGAAGAGTCACATATGTTTGAGGAAGAGATACATATGTTCACTAAGAGAAACACATATGTTAACAAAGAGTTGTGTATGTTCATTTATGAATTTTTTGAACCAAACCAGTTCAGTATGCTATCTAATCATGAGCACAAACCAACCATAAACTAATATTTCTCAGTCGCATATGATAGGGAGCATGTCAAATACTAAAAAAGTTTTAGAGATCAAGCTTGAAAATCCTAATTCAGAAATCATAAGACAAATTAATCGTGCAACCTTTGTGAGTACACTTGTACTTAGGAGCTAAATTATGCACTCTTAGGGATACATACAAGCTATAACCCTCAAAAAATCATTGTTTTTCAACATGTCTCATTGTTCCTCAAACTCATTTGTCTTTTGTATCGGTCTAACATACTTGATCCCTAAAGCATATGTTAGACTTCTCCTACATCATTTGTTTAGAATATCTAAACTATAATTGAGTGATATAGTGGTTGGTCAGCAAACACATATGTCAATATAAAAACTAATATTCCTTTTATGTTCATCTGTTTTAAACGGACTGCTTTCCTAGCATGTTCCATAAGGCTAATTATTCTATCGTCGTCGAAAAATATACTAAAATACACGCTTGTGTTGTACACATGTACACACTTGTGTTGTACACATGTACAAGCTTGTGTTGTACACATATACACATTTTTTGTGTACACCCTAACTTTTTTTGGTTTTTGATTATTGATATCTCACTATTTTAAAAAGATTTAAAACATATTTTTAATTCATTTTAGTTATATAGGTTGCATAGTGGTGTATATATTGCATATATATATTTATTTGCATTTGATAGGGTTTAAAGTGAATAATTGAAATTTTTTAAGACTAAATTAAGAAGTTGTTTCCTGCAATTTACAAAGTTAAAATCCTAATATAAATTTTTGAGAAATTCAAAGACCCGGTTGTGTAATTATGGAAGGTTTGGTTTGTACAATTAAAAAGTGTGAAGTTAATTTGAAAGAGTATATTTGCAAATCATAAACTTTTAAAGCAGAAAATAAATATATTCAAAAATCAAGAGACCATATGTGAAATAAAGCCAAAAGTGGTCATTGGTGCTCATCGAACTTTAGCAACGAAGGAGGTCCGCGTCGGAGAAGCTCAAACCGGTCAAGATTATTCTTACAACTCTGAAAAAGTGATTTGATGGTGATGAATCACGGTGGATATGACGAGATTGTGGCTTGATTTCATGGCGAAGAGAGAGGCTCAAAGGTCGCGGCTTCAGGTGATGACGGATGAGCGCATCACAAGTTGCAAAGAACAACAAAAAAATAAGATGTACGGTGGAGAATGAGCATTCTTGGATTGAGCTTCAATGTCAATGTGAATTTATAGAAAGAGATATAACGGAATTGTTGTGTAGTGGTGGAGGAGAACAAAAAATACCATGACAGAGTATACACATTAGCTTGGAATGTTAAGCATAAGTTGCAAAGCACAAGTTGTAAATTTCTAAGAATTTGTTTTTTTCACCGAGAAAGAAAAAAAAAATCTGTTCTCGGGTCTACTACTTATTTCAAAATTTTAATAGCCTAACCAAATGAGAAATGTCTCAATTAAAAATTATATTACTAATTACTTTTTAGGGGTAAGTTATAACTTTTCACACATAAACTATCCTAATAGCACTAATTATCTTATAATGTAAATAAAACTTATAAACTGCATGCAGTGTATATGACTCTTGAACGGAGGTGGAAACCCATATAATAATGTTTGGTAAAGCATGATAAATTCCCGATCATTACTTTACCTGATTTCCTTTATAATATTTTTTGAGACTGCAATCGCTATCAACATCACCTGTCTATTACTCAATGTAATTCAGTAATTTACAGTTTCTAGAAAAGGTTAAAAAATAGATGGACAAGAAAAAGAAGTAAATAAAAAGAAACTTAATTGAATTGGTCCCACACCTCAAGTTGTGGAGGCTCCAAGCAGGTAAGCATCAATGATGAAGAAATGGGTTGGTTTTATAAAGTCTAACGTAAGTGCTAAACCTTAATTATTATTGTCATTGTTATATTAATCAGAAAAATATCATCTCCCAAGTATTATTCACAAGGGGTAGGAAAAGTAGTAATCTTTTAGATTTCCTAACCAAATTATCAAATATTAAACGATGTCAACAAAACCCTAAATCCTAAAAGCTCTACACTATAAATTCTAAACCTTAGGATTTAATGTCTTAAAATTTAAAATTAATCTTAAAGTTTAAGAATATTTCTATGGTTTAGATTTTAGGATTTAGTGTTTTTAAGATTTAGATTTAAAGTTTTGCTGCCAGCATTAACAAAAAAAAATTTTGTTTTCTACAATTAATATTATTTTTTGATTTTTTAATTAATAAAATATGAATTGGTAAAAAAAATGACTATTATTTTAGTGATGAATTTAGAAGTTCACCCTAGGAGATGAACACAACAAAAATTATATTTTATTCCTAACTATTTAAAATCAACACATATTATTCAAGTATTGCTTGCAGAAAATTATTCCAAAACTAATTGTAAAAATGCAAAACTGAATTTGAAATAACCAAGCGCTAAATTATATATAAACGAAGAACTAACGATTTCTGTCTAAATTTAAATTGTTTACTATCTATATTCTAATTTGGCGTAGTCAACAATTTATTAGAGGATAATTTTATAGAAGTAATAGTTGAATATTAAATGTACCGATTTCAAATAGTTGGATGAGATATTTTCTATTGTGATCTATCTAAGTTTCCAAATCAAAATATATATCAAATATTTGAACTTCTGAGTTAAGAATATTTATCAAATTGGATGAAACTAGCATATCATTTTAAGAATTTTTTTTGGATACACTTTTGTGATTTTTAATTGAGAAATCTATATCTAAATATCCATTAAAATGTTTTTAGCTTTACTTTGACATATAAATTATACTGCAAGAAAGCAAGGCGATTACCGACGGAAATCTAGATAGAAAAAATTCATTGGTAATAGGTATTTGATCAGCAGTCAGTAATTACCAACAAATTTTTCACCAAAATGTATTCAATATTGAACCGTGGTATTTCTTGACAGATTATCGACCAAAAAATGGATTTCAGTCTCGATAATTTATCTGGTATTCTGGTAATAGGTGATTCAATCTCTTACATTAGTCAGAAAATATTTCAAACTTGAATTAATCAGTATGACAACCAATTCACTATATAGTAATAAATAAGTTATTTCCACGATCGACCGGATCAGCCGATAGAATATATAAAAAATCATAAATACATTATTCATTTATGACTAGAAGCTTTCACAATTGACAGATACCCTCCCAAAGGTATGGGGAACGTGTATATTTCCATTTGCTTAAAATATATCCACTCATGACACTAAATTTGATGTTTTTGTTATCATACTTTTTTAATTTCTAATTCATAACATGAAATCTAATAATCAAAATAATATTATATATTATTTGACGTTTTTAATTTTAATATTTTTTATATTTTTAATATTTATAATTAATAAATATTTTTTTATCATACTTGATTCTTATTTGTATTTTTAATATTTGCAAGTGATAAATGATGATATTCATTTTAGTGATTAATTGATTAAAAATAAAAAATATTTTATTTTTAAAATTATGTGAAAATAAATTAAAAATATAAATAATACATTATGTTTCTGTTTAATTAGAAATTTGAATTAATTAATGATAATATTTAATTATATTATAAAATAAAATAAAATATATATTTTAAATATTTGGTGTGTACTGTGTGTTGAATATTGTTACATAAAATTTAGAATTTAGTGTAATATTATTCATATTACACTAAACTTGGTAAAATGATGTTAATTTTGATATTTTATTGAAAATGAAATTATATTAAATTTGATATATATTTTGATACCTTGTTAGTAGATGTGTTCAATCCGGTAAAACCGAACCAATTAAAACTAAATTGAACCAAAATAGAGAAAGTGCTTTGTATTTGATAATACCGAATATACCGAATGAATGTCATTTTTTAAGAAACTGCGGTGTATGGATATGTTTTGGTATATAAACCAAACAAACTGAATAAACCAAATAAACCGATCAATTAATATAATAGTATAATTATATGTAAATTATATAAGATAGTTAAGAATATATGCATAATTTATTTTATTGATATGATTTTCATATTTAAAATGTTGATTTTAGTAATTTAATATTTTATTTTGCGTTAAAAGTTATGTTTACTTTGTCAAATTAAATAAAACATAAATTTTACCTTTGTGAACAAATATGTGTGCTAATATTTATTTATAAGATTATGGATTACTAATTTTTATTATTTTTATCCTATAAAAATATTATAAATATTAACTTAATATGTTTACTAATTATTTTAAATATTAAAAAAGAAAAAAGAAAAATAAGCTATTTAAAAACTGAATTATCTTCGTGTTATATAAAAGCCGATATTTAATTATATAAAATAAAATTCATAAAAATATTTTAAGAAATGAATAATTTTATTTTTTTGGTGTAAAACTAAATAAACTGAAAACTAAAGGTATATAAACTGAACTAAACCAAAATAAATATAATTTTAATATAGTAATTATTTTTATAATTTGAAATATCAAAAAACTCAAAAAATTGAACTAATATCCAGAGATGCTTTTAGTCTGTCAAACTTGTTGTTCTGTTTGGAATTTGGTAATGAATTTTAAAGATGAGTAAAAATTTAAAAGAGTCTGATTATTCACATTCTTGTAAACGTATTTGTATTGTTATTTATTAGTCCACTAATCCATTGCCAGTAATGATATTATAAATATATGAAATATTGCAGTGTACTTTTTAAACTTCTAAATACAGTACATATGCATTTCGGTTTCCAATATTCCAAGTTTTCTTTTGGTAAATTTATTTTTTGGTAAATTTTTATTTTTTCTAAAGCAATTTCTGATAGTAGAAGAAAGCAGAAGTGGAAACAGTGATTGGACAATTTGTCTAAATTATGAAAAGGGAAAAGTCTTTTACCTCTGCCTCAAAAAAAAAAAAAAAAAAAAACACCGAAAAATCTAATGAGAGAGGAAGAGATGGGGACGAAGGAAAGCGAATGAACCAACGAGGAAGAAGAGATTTATAAAAAGCTTTCTCTATCTATCGGTTTAGCTTCACTTCTTGTCTGAAAAATACAGACTTGAAAGTGATTTAGAGAGAGAGATCTGTGGAAAGAGATCTTCCCTTCATCTCAGGACTCCTCTCTTCTTCTTATCCCATTCTCTTTTGTCTCTCAGAAGTTTCAACTTTTATTCTCTTCTCGAAGAAAACACTCTTAGGTAAGTGAATTCAAATTCATAGTTCGGTATTTGTTCAACGAGTTGTTATATATAGTTCTATTCATATTCCTCTCTTTTTCTGTTATGTGTGTGCGTCAGATCCATTTCTCTATCGTTCGTGAGTTTTTCTTTTGTTTATGTTAATGGGCACTACTAAGTCCCTTAAAGATCTCATCTTTCTTTGAAGTTTGTTAATAAATCAGAACCCTTTTGCCCCAAATTGAAAAAAAAAATGCTACAAAAGTCTCGATCTTTGGGAAAATGATGAATCCAGAGGCGTACAAGTTATTTTTAGCGTCAAAACAAAGGAGTAGTTGCGACTGATGTCTTCCAGTTTCAACTTTATTGACCATAGTGGGATGCTTTAGGGATTGTTGTTGCCTTTAGTGTTTTGGGGACCCAAAGAAAAATGTTTGAAGAAAAATGTTAATATGCGACAGAAGTTTCACTGTGTTGGAAAGTGTCTATTTCAGATCTCACCAAATCCCATTTGTTCTAAGTCTAAATCTCCTTCATACTATTGATTAAAGATTCATATCAAAGTCACATTTATATCTTTTCATAGTGAAAAATTGTAACGACAATAAAAACGTTTTGATCTGATTCTCACTTTGGTTTCACTGGTTTGGTTTTCATTTTTGGTGTAAGTAGAATTATGAAGAACGGGAAGCAACCCGAAAAGGGATCTTCTAGGATCTTGTCACTGACAGTTCTGTTCATCGCTTTGTGTGGTTTCTCCTTCTATCTCGGTGGGATGTTTTGCTCTGAGAGAGACAAGATCGAAGCCAAGGATGTCACAAGTACCAGTACAAAAGCTGTAGCGTCCCCTAAGGAACCAACGGTCTCACCTCTTCAGATCAAATCTGTTTCTTTCCCGGAATGTGGGTCAGAGCTCCAAGATTACACCCCTTGCACAGATCCAAAGGTTAACAAAAATCACTTTGTTTCTTTTGCTTTTAGTTGCAGAAGCTTGAACTGTTCTTGTGTGTGTTTCTTGTTTTCAGAGATGGAAGAGGTACGGTGTCCATCGCCTAAGTTTCTTGGAGCGTCACTGTCCTCCCGTCTATGAAAAGAGCGAGTGTTTGATCCCACCGCCGGATGGTTATAAACCGCCTATAAGATGGCCTAAGAGCAGAGACCAGTGTTGGTACAAGAACGTGCCTTATGATTGGATCAACAAGCAAAAATCAAACCAGCATTGGCTTCAGAAAGAAGGTGACAAGTTCCATTTCCCTGGTGGTGGTACCATGTTTCCTCGTGGTGTTAGTCACTACGTTGATCAGATGCAAGATCTTATTCCAGAAATGAAAGACGGTACAGTCAGGACCGCCATTGATACTGGCTGTGGGGTTAGTCTCTTACTCTCTCTCTATCTTGTCAACTTCTCTAGCCGGTTCCGGTTAATAAAATCTTCAATTGGTTTGTTTTGTAGGTTGCGAGCTGGGGAGGTGATCTTTTGGACCGTGGGATACTAACAATCTCTCTTGCTCCTAGAGATAACCATGAAGCTCAGGTTCAGTTTGCTCTTGAACGTGGGATCCCTGCTATTCTCGGGATCATCTCCACGCAACGTCTCCCTTTCCCTTCAAATTCATTTGATATGGCTCATTGCTCTAGATGTCTCATTCCCTGGACAGAGTTTGGTGGAATCTATTTGCTTGAGATACACCGTATAGTCCGTCCTGGAGGCTTCTGGGTTCTTTCAGGTCCACCAGTGAACTACAAGAGAAGGTGGCGTGGATGGAACACAACCATGGAAGATCAGAAATCAGACTACGACAAGCTTCAGTCACTTCTAACTTCCATGTGTTTCAAAAAGTACGCACAAAAAGACGACATAGCAGTGTGGCAGAAACTCTCAGACAAATCTTGCTACGACAAGATCGCAAAGAACATGGAAGCTTACCCTCCAAAATGCGACGACAGCATAGAACCAGACTCCGCTTGGTACACTCCCCTCCGTCCCTGCGTGGTTGCACCCACATCTAAAGTCAAGAACTCGGGACTCGGGTCGATCCCGAAGTGGCCCGAGAGGTTGAACGTTGCGCCGGAGAGAATCTCTGATGTTCACGGAGGGAGCGCGAGTGGTTTGAAACATGACGATGGTAAGTGGAAGAACAGAGTGAAGCATTACAAGAAAGTGTTGCCAGCTCTTGGGACGGACAAGATAAGGAATGTTATGGATATGAACACTGTTTATGGAGGCTTCGCAGCTGCTCTTGTTAAGGATCCTGTTTGGGTTATGAACGTTGTCTCGTCTTACGGCGCGAATACGCTTCCTGTTGTGTTTGATCGTGGTCTCATCGGGACGTACCATGACTGGTATGATAATATTTTGGTCACGAAAAAACTATGTTTTGATTATGCGAATAATTGATATTAATGCGACACTTATATTGCAGGTGCGAAGCTTTCTCGACGTATCCAAGAACATATGATCTTCTTCACCTTGACAGCCTATTTACCCTTGAGAGCCAGAGGTACGGTTTAGGTTTCGGTTTCGGTAGGTTTTCGGTATGGTTTTGGTTTCATTTCTCAATTGGATGCAGTAGTTTTGTTTCCAAAACTAATTTTGGTCTTCTATTTTTGGTCTGGTAAACTCAGTTTCTGTTTTTCGGGTATGTCAAATTAAAATGGGATTTAAAATACGAATTCAACGAATTTAAGAATAGTTTCGGTTTTCAGATCGATTTAATGGTTTGCTCGGATCAGAATGTTTGGTTTGGTTTATCCGATATTAATCACCTGTAAAAATATACAATTTACCGGTTAAAAATGAGTTTAAGATTTGTGTTTTTGTAGAGGTTCTTGTGGGTATTAATAATGTGTCTGTAAACCGTGTGGTAACGTGAAACAGGTGTGAAATGAAGTACGTGTTACTGGAGATGGACCGGATATTGAGACCGGGTGGATATGTAATAATCAGAGAATCGAGTTATTTCATGGACGCACTCACGACGTTGGGGAAAGGGATGAGGTGGAGTTGCAGGAGAGAGGAGACTGAGTATGCCGTGGAAAGCGAGAAGATTCTGGTTTGCCAGAAAAAGCTTTGGTTTTCGTCTAACCAAACCTCTTGATGAGAACACTATACCAGAGTTCAGCCGGAGATATATATATATGGGATTATTATATCATAGATCTACTCTTTTGAGGTTTACAGAGACCACGAAAGAGATCTGGGTTCTTTGTTACCAAGATATAGCTATGAAGATTTTTATTTTCGGGTTATGTTTAATTTCTCGAGTATGAGTTCATACATTACTTTTTAATTATAGTTTAATATATACTCCCTCCGTTTCATATTATTTGTTGTTCTAGGTTTATTCACACATATTAAAAAAACATATGATTTTATATATTTCCAAAATAAAAACACAATTACCTATACACCTAACCATATTTCAACCAATAGAAAAATAAAAATACACTTACCTATGAATCTTATTAATGAATTTTGCATTGAAACTCTAAAACGACACTTATTTTGAAACGAAATTTTTTCCCTACAACGACAAATAATATGACACGGAGGCAGTATAATATCACATGTTATTTCATCACCAACTCTACTGTTACGCAGAGACTGAGACAACTAATAAGTAATATCTATGCCAGGCTGTCAGCTATATAAAGTTCCAGTCCTTGTGTTATATGTAGACTAATTCTGTATTTATAATAGGTGAGAAAACTAGATATATATATATATATATATATTTATATTTGATTAATTTATATTTTAATTTTTAGTTGATATTGAAGATGATTTTGATGATAAAGATAAGAAAGCTATAAATGTTGCAAGTAGTTCAAAAGTATGAGATTCAAGTGTAGTGAGCTTTTGTCTACGAAAAAGAAGTTAGAAAAAATGAAGAAGAAGAATGAGATTCAAGTATGATGTTTTATGTTTTCACTATATTATGAGACCTGACCATCTTGTTTTATTTTGTTATGACTTTGTTATGTCACTTTTTTACCAATGGGGCATGTTTTACTTTGTTGCAAGTTTTACTCTATGATCTATCATTTAATGTTTTGTTATAAGTATTTTAAAATTATTTTGTTATGCCACGTTATAATTTGGAGTATAAAACCAGACTATTAGATCATTAGCAATTAGCATACGTTAGTACTTGTATCTTTGCCATAAATTTAATAACTTTATTATATTACATTATTCAAAATTTAGAAGGGGTTGTTGGGAGATGAATTTAGGTAGAATTGATTGATTTTAAGAATCAAGAAATTTGTTAAACTTATTCTAACATTACAAGAAAACATCCGATTAACTACGATTATTTACAAGGAAAATGATGACTCGTAAATGTATGTATACTATATGACTACATATCGTAAAATAACGATTTTACGTATTCGTCGTAAAATAGAAGTAATTTGACGTGGAAGTTATGTGGAAAAAAATATTTCATCATAAAGTAGACGCTATTTAGCTTCTATATTACGACGAAATATTTTACGTGTTTTTTGAATGAAATTTTAAGTATACCTAATTTTTAGTTATAAATGTGAGTTTTGTTATGTTTATCAACTATGTTTCCTCATAATTTCATAGTAAAATTTCACCTACCTATTTCAAAAATTTCCTATAAATAAGTAATTTATCTTTTAAATAGAACACATAAAAAAAACGAAAACGTGAAAGCAAAAAAAAATGCTTGGTGATGGAAACATTTTCGGGTTGCAGAATTGGATGTATACGCGCAAAGATGTTAACATGAGAGTGACGAAAGAATTTCTCATGGGGATAAAAACATTTATGCATCAAGCAGATTTTACACTGCTCACGCATGAAATCGATAAAATGTTATGTCCTTGTCAAAACTGCAACAATACAAAATTTGCTCCTTGTGAAAATGTATGGAAGCATCTAGTAAATAGAGGTTTCACGCCATATTACTATATTTGGTTTCAACATAGAAAAAGTTATAATTATGGAAATGAAGCTAGTAGTAGTAATTACAATTTTCAAAATGAACCGGTTGATCATTTGCATAATGAAAATAGTTACCATCAGAAGGAGCAGATGATAGTTATGATAGGGTTTATGAAATGGTAACTGATGCATTTGTAGCTGATAAAGTTGAAGAGATTGTACCAATCTGAGAAAACTGTTGGAGGGATAAAATTGCATGCCGAATATACTCAGACGGATGGTGAGATCACTCATCCATCAAATGCAAGTGCTTAGAAACATTTTAGTAAGGTACATTCAGATTTCACTAGAAATAGCTGGAATGTGTATCCTAGATTATCCACAAATGAATTTAGTCCATTTGGAATGTCAGGGAGACAATATTCCTTGTGGCCAGTCTTTCTTACGCCATACAACTTACCACTGGATATGTACATGCAACGAGAGTTTTTATTCTTAACCATATTAATATTGGTCTGAAGTATCCAAAAAAGTCTCTAGATGTTTTTCTACAACCACTAATAAAAGATTGGAAAAATTTATGGTCAATAGGGGTGATGACGTATAATTATTCAACGAAAAAGAATTTACAATACGAGCGATGCTTTTGTGGACCGTAAGTGACTTTCCTGCTTATGGGATGTTGTTTGTATGACAGATGCGTTTCAATTGAAGAATGATAGAAAAACAAGTTGGTTTGATTGTCAGCGGTAATTTCTTCCCATTAACCATCCATACTGAAGAAACAAAACATTGTTTAGGTACAAAAGGGTTGTTAGAGAAACTCTTCCTACATATTTAACTGGAGAACAAATTGAAGCGCAAATCAATCACTACGGAGCTCAAAAAACAATTCATCGTGAGGGTAATTGGCATGTTCCCAGTAATATGCCTGATTATTACGGAGTTCAACACAACTGGCAAAAGAAGAGTATATTTTGGGAGTTGCAATATTAGAAGGATCTTTTTTTGCGCTACAGCCTTGATGTGATGCATATAGAGAAGAATATTTTTTTAGAACATCGTGAATACAATATTGAATTTTCCAGGAAAGACAAAGACATAAAAAATCGGGACTAGTTAAATACTCGTAATTAAGTTAAGAAACTTGGGATTTGAGATTTCAGGTTTTAAGGATTCAGAAAAATTGTCGTTATTTCCTCGTAGAAAGAAAACCATGACTGGTTAAATACTCGTAAAGATTCATCGTAAAATCTTCGTTTAAAGAAAACGTATACCTGATTTATTCCTCGTAAAATGAAAAAGCAGGCATGGTTAATTCCACATAATGTTATGTGACCTTTACGACAAAATATGAAAATGAAAATGCAGACCTCATAAAGATTCGTAAAGATTCATCATAAAATCCTCGTTTAAAGAAAATGAAGGCCTGATTTATTCCTCGTAAAATAAAAAAGCGGGCTTGGTTAATTTCAAGTAATTTACATGGATTTTACGATGAAATACGAAAATGAAAATGCGGGTCTGGTTATTTTCTCGTAAATTTATCTGGATTTTACGAGGAAATCTAATTCCCTATATATATACGAACCAAGACTCTTCTCATTTTGTAGTTATTGCCTCTCATTTGCCAAGATACTCATTTTTCTTTACTTTCTCTTTAGTTTAGATTAAGTGATTAGTTAGAGTGATTAGGCTTAGATTAGGTGGTTAGTGTAGAGAACTTTTATACATGGTTATGGAATTTGTTGATTATATGATGAGGAAATTTAAATGTTACTTGATTAATAATCTACTTAAAAAAAATTAGATGGTTAGGAAAAACAAGCTTACAACAAATTACAGAGACCTGCTTGGTGTGTCCTAGTAGTCATACATGCACATCATCTTCTTCAGCTCCCAGTTCTTTGGTTCCAGATACAGTTCCTGACTCTTAGTTTTCTCAGAGAGTCTCTTAGTCGCCTCCTTTTGCTACACCACCGGTTCCTCCGTTTGCTGCACCACTTGTGCATCTCAATCATGTTCCCGAGGAGGTGCCT
Source organism: Sinapis alba (assembly GCA_012274485.2). Lineage (NCBI taxonomy): Eukaryota > Viridiplantae > Streptophyta > Magnoliopsida > Brassicales > Brassicaceae > Sinapis > Sinapis alba. The sequence continues at coordinate 40,987 of MU106894.1, read as the reverse complement.
CCTGCTCGTGCGGCTGGAATTCATCCTGATTTGCTGGTGCCGCCGAGTGCTCTTTATGCTATGTACACCGTTGAGGATCTTCTCGCTCAACCATGCAGAGAAGGTTTACCAGTCTTAGACATTGACCGACCGGAAAACACTTTTTGGTATGTAATATTTTTAAAAGTTTTTAATTTTAATTTATAACAACATTAAATAATTTATACTTTTTATTTGTTTTCTTTAGGTTGGGATTAACGGTTGTGTCACTCGGAACGTACTCGACCCAATCAAAGGCTACTTTTTCCTGCCATATTCGAACTGGAATATGACGCCGGACCACATCAGAAAGACGTGGTTCAAATATTTTGCTGTAAGTTACTATTAATTATGTATACTTTAATTATTTAATATTAATACTTTATATTTTTAAATTATATTAATTTAATTTTTTCTGTTACATCAAAAATAGAATTGGTCCATAAAGGTCAACGAGGTGGTGAATAAGGTGTTTGTCGCGAAGGCGAAGGTTCGATTGACCGACACAGTCTCAAATTGGAAGGATGATTGGGTGGTGAAGGGTTATGAGCACGAGAAACCCTTTAATATCACAAAGGATGTGTGGGATGGCCTCATCCGTTACTGGAACACATCATCGGCGATTAGAATCGCCAACAGTTGCTCTATTTCCTGTCTGACCAGAGATGAACATGGTAACTTGCTGATGCTTCACTCATCAAGTCAAACATCCCACGTCGGTGTCCATCTAAAGATGGTAAGTATTTCAGTTAGCTCTTTTTATTTATTTTTTAAATATATTCTAACTTTCATATATATTTTTAGGCCAAAGAGATGGAAGCATTACCATCTCTTAAGGACCTTTACGAGAGGACCCACAAGAACAAGGCTGGGAGATTTGTAAATCCTAGGTCTGAGAAAATCTACAACAACGTGGTTGCTCGGATTGAAGAACGCTAGACCCAGCTGACTCAGCAGTCTCCCGTTGGAATACCTGTCACATTATCCACACCTAAAGTGGAAAAGATTTACGAGGAAGTACACATTTTTATTATCATTATTATTTATTTAATGTAACATTTTATCACTAAAATTAATCTTTTTTAAGGGACGTACCTTGGGAATTGGTTCCGCTAACGATATCCCAAGAGCGACATTGTCTTACGGTCAGAAACAGGATGATGAAACAGCTAAGTTGCGAACTGAATTAAGTGCAACATTAAGCTCAGATGAGTTCACTCGAAAGTTTATGGATGTTGTAGCGGCTGAAAATCTACAATTAGAGAATATGTTGCCTGCAAGACGGGTGGACTTGAGATTCCACATCCACCCTCCACAGAGGAGGAGACAGAGCTGGAGAGAAGGAGCCATGGTTTTTTTTCCGAAGTTTCTCAACCCCTAACTTGTTTTTTTTCTTTTTTTAATTGTATTATAAATTTGAAACTTACATATTTACAAAATATTTTTAAATTTTTCTATTATTTAATTTTTTATAATTTTAATAGTTTTGTAATTTAATATAATTTTATTTTTTAAATATAGAAAAAAAGTTTACGACTACTTAGCGAGGAAATCAGCCGAGTAGTTTACATGGAAGCAGACGTAAATTCGACATAAGAATTACTTCGAATTTACTATGAAAGATACGCCACTTCCTCGTAAAGTTTACGTGTACTTTACAATGAATATTATCGTCGTTAACTTATATGTGTTTTACGACGAATTGTGGCACGTGGCTCATACGACGAAATGTGTTCCTCGTTACTTTCGACGATTAGGTGAGACAATATGTAACAATGAACTTTTAACAAAGAAATATATTTCGTGATTATTTCCTCGTAATAGATTATTTACGAGAAATTAACCACGATTTTTGTCGTCGTTATGTATAAGTTTTTTTTGTAGTATAATGAACGTTTCAACATTTAAAAGTCTATGGAAATATTCTACTACAATGATTTTATGAATTTTGAGGATATATACAATATTTTGAAACTTTTGTTTCTTGAGTTAAAATGTTAAGAATTCAAATCCCAATAATACTAGATTTTGATAGAATTGTAGAATCATTAAAACTCAAACTTTTAGAATAACAATAGATTTTATATGTCATTAAATCATCAAACCAATAACACTTTATTTTAATAAGATCATTAGAATCTATTAACTAATAACTATAAACTTTTAAAGAAATTTACAATCATTATAAGTATAGCTTCCACTAACTCCTCTTATATTGATTTGTAATAATTATGATTTTAAAATATATATGTATATATTAAAATTATCTTTTTAATGGTATATAAAATATATAATTTGATTATGTGTACAAAAATATATGATTTTCAGAACAAATAAAATGATAACTGACATTGAGTTATTTTTGAGTTTGGATTCGAGCCTTAATATTTATAGATTTTTGCAGGTTAAGTATAAGCAGGATCAAGTTATTTGTGGGTTGGACTAGACTGAATTATTTATCCTAGATTAACAATTGTCAGCTATATGAATTTCCAGTGCTTGTGTTATATCACTACAAGAATTGTTTAATATAGCCAAGGACGAGCGACGACAATTCCGTAGCCATATTCATTAGCCTACGGAAATAACAACAGATGGCAACAAACATAGATTTTTATAAATTTGTAGCTAAATCTGTAGCAATCTCTAACTAAATAGCTACATTTGTGATTTGTAGTTGTTCCCTAGCTAACTAGCTACAGATTAGCTAAAAAATAAGTTATCGCAAAAACAATTCTAACAACAAATGCTTATGAAATACTTTGGTCATAAATGACATGATAGTCTAGTATCACCAGTACGTAAAACTCGAAAACAGATATTCATTCCATTAAACTACAATTTTTATTTGAGATTTATGTATTAGGTGATAAGTGATCATACAGAAATTGAAGACAAACATTTTTTTTTTTTTGTAAAAGTGTTTAATTTAGGGTGTAAAAATCACATTTATGTATCGAATTGAAAAAAATGTTAACCTTGAACCTTAAGTCTTGCACCATAAACCATAAAACCTAGTTGCTAAAACCTTAAACCCTAGAAATTTATACCCTAGACAATAAATCCTAAAAATGTATATCCTAAACCATGAACATAATATCTAGGTCTGGGACGGATCCGGATATTCGGGAAATTTAGGGTACCCGTATCCGGATCCTGATCTGAATCCGTAAAAATAATTAAAAAAATAAAAATATTTTTTTAAAGTATAAAAATCTAAAAATATTACATAAATTAAATATTTTTATAAAATTTATGAATTTATTTATGTATATGATATTATTAAAATTAAAATATAAATTACACAACTAATTTATGTATAAATATTAATAAATCAACTATAATTATTAATAAAATTTTAAATTTTTTAAAAATTTGGATTCTAATATCCAGACCAAAGAATCAAGATATCCTGATTCGGATCCAGATTCGGCGGATCCGTCTTTTCACTATCCTGATTCCTCTTTAATTTTGCAATTTCGGATCTGGGTAGTGGGTGTTTACAAATCGAGATTGAGTTAGGTTCATTTCTTCATTCGCCCTCTTCCTTATCTGCTGTGAAATTATATTGTTTAGATTTGTGTAGTGGAAATTATGCTTGCTGGTTTATTATCTCAATGGTTGCTGGTTTATCTCAAAGAATGCTAATCCGTATGCACCACCACAATTCCCACTGCAGAACACAGCGGACTTCCGTCCTGAAAAGAAAATGGAGAACTTTGGTAAGAGATTTTGTGTTAATTTTGTATTAAAAGGCTTTGATTTACTTAAAGGTTCTTCTTTTCTTGTGATAGATCTCCATTGACAATGAAAAGTGATGGTACATTTGTAGTCAAACTTTCAAAGAAAATTGCCAAAGAAGTTAGAGTCCATTGTTGTTTCACAACTCTTGTCCTACATTGACCATGAAGAGTGAGTAGTTCCCACTCACAAAGTTCAATCACACTAATGCAGATCAGGCTTTTTACTCGCTATTGTTTTATAATTATGTCTCTGCCTTTGTTGCTCTAGTTTGTATACTTACTAGTTAATAACTGAGTAGTTATTTTGTAATGGCACTAAATGACTTGTATGCTTGATTCATCATTGTTTAGTAATTTAGTCTCTTTTTTTTTTCTTTTTTTTTTTGTAGATAGTCAGCCCATATAAAGGTACATTGTCTGGACTTGGAACAACACAAATACAGAATTATGATCCCATTGATCCACCAGCCATTGTTTTTCCTTTTCAGGCTCGTTTGGAGCAAGATTTGATTAATCTGACCAGAGTTGTCAACATGATGAACAAGAAACTGTCTGCTTTATGTGAAGCTAGAGTTGTCACAGAACCACCAATACAAGATGCAGAGCAACCACCTAATATATCTCAGCATCCCCGAATACAAACATCACTAACTGAGGTGGCAGCTATATCCTACCCTTCTCCATCCGCACCTCCTATCACCAACAAGAAGAGAATCTTTTTTGACCTACAAGAAGAGAAGAGAATCTTTTTTGACCTACAAGAAGAGAAGAGAATCTAAACATGGCAACCAACAAACAAACGAGTTTGATGCCTTCTTACCACAGCTTTTGAACTTTTTTTATTTTTTTTAGTTTTCACTATTAGTTTAGCTTCTTGTTTGTGACCAGAGTTGTCAACTTGATGAACAAGAAATTGAGAAAACGGAAACTGCAAAGATCAAAACTAATATTTTGTATTGAAGGAAAGATGTTAAGATATATACATAGTTTTACTTAATGTAAAAACGAATGATGAATGTGTCTATGTGGCTGTACAAAGTAGAAGCCATTCAAATGTGGTGGATAAGGATGAAACACAATGGGTCTAGGTGGGGGATGCAAACCACGTTTTCCCATCATGAAAGCTTTTTCCCCTTCGTGCAGAATATGCATAGCACGTCTCTTACACTCTTCTTTATACTGTTGTTCCTCTTCACGCTCTCTCTTTTTTTCCTTCGATATACTGAAAATCAAGTCGGTAAACACTCGGGCAGTGAGTTCGCTGTCGGAACCGGCATGGTGCGCATCGCCCACACGTTTGATGTGAAGATCGTCTGCTATTCTCTGCAAACCGTAGCGTGAAGACACACCTTTGCAATCAACAGCAATCTTCTTGACATCAAAAGTAAGCCCTAGAGTTTCCTCAACGGTTTTGTTAAAAGCTTCCAAAGTCTCGGGAAGTGGTTTTCTTCCGGTCAGGCCTTGAACCAGATACGCTAGGTCGTACGAACCGTCGAACGAAACCCACTTCAACTTCTTGTCCTCGTCTTTGAGAATCTGACCGAACTCTTTGAAAAACTCTTGGATTCCCACTCCCTCTTCTCTGATTTTCTTGAAGTCGAGACCGTTGCGTCTAAGAAACTCTACCGACTTGTCGTTACAAGCGTCGATTCTCTCGTCAAAATCCTTGAAGTTGACCTCCCAGGTACCGCCGATACTTCCGTCGCGTTGGAAAAGAGTGAAACCTAGTTGAATAAGCTTTGTGTGTTCGACATTGAACTTCAAGTTCTCGTATCGTGTCTCCTCCGTAGCCCTCATAGGAGTCTCCTTCAAACAGCCCGGGAACTCTGTGTCGATCGCTATAAAATCACAAGTTTTAAGAACTTTACGAATCAATTTCATCTCTTCTTCCTTCTTACAACCAAAGATTTCTCGCATGGTTTCTCTCGATAATATTTCCTAAGCAAAAACAAAGTGATGGTCAGATAATTTATATATATATAGATTTATGTAACTTCCATTTTCCTTTTTTGTCCGACAATTTCCTTTTCGAAACCGATTTAATTATTGACCTTATTTCCTTTTTTGTTTTTATGTTTTGGAAATTTTTATCTGGCCGATTTTTTTTTTCATTACTTAATAACATTATTGTTCTGTTATTTAATAACATTATTGTTTGTCTGGCCGAATTTTTTTTTTCACTTTATGTGTTTATCTTTGATTTTACAATATTTTAAAATAATTGTTTACATTTATATATAGTGTAGTTCAATAACAATCTTATGTCTTTATCAATATAATTAATATAAATTGATTTATGTTTTATACATGATTTACTGTGTCATCACTTGTTAAAACGATAAATAGAAAATGCCCTCGAAATATAAATATTTTTTTTTTTTTTAGTTTTAGAGTTTATAATAATTTTAATTTTAATTTTGCAAATACATGTATTAGGATCTTTAGAGAAAAATATAGTATTTAACAAATCCGAATATTTTAGGATGTATTGGATAAAGGAAATAGAGTATTTCACATGATCTTGTTATATCAATTATAATTCATTATTATAAATAATTGGTTGTTTGTTCAGATTTTTAAGATATAACATGATTTGATTTACGATATATAAGTTATTTATATGTTCAGATGTTTAAGATATCACATGATTTTATTATATACGACGTGATGTTGTAAGATATAGTGTGATTTACTAAGTTAGTACTGATTCATAATAAAAATTACATTTTTGTATTCTTTTTATATACAAGAATATAACACACTATTTATTAATCATAAATTTTATAAGAATATTGATTTGAATATATATTTTCCAAATTTGTTGAATCGATTTAAGTGCTAATTGAAATGAAATTTTAGTTGGGCAGTTGGTTTCGTTTATTTTATTGATATATTTGGCTCGGCTCAATATTTGGTTTTAACAGTGTGGATTACTGAAAATGATCTAATATATAATTGCCCATATCGAAATTAATGTATTAATATCTTTATAATGTTAATTATGCGTTTCTTTGTAAGGCGTCACAACTAAGCATAACGAATTTCCTTAGTGTAACTAGGTTTGACGTTCGAATAACCCCTTGGCGTTCGGATCTGTTTTTTCAGATTTTGATTTTTTTTATAACACTTTTTAGGTTTCATTCTAGTAAATTTGTAAGTATGGATTGGATTTGGATATAGCATATCGGGTTCATATCAGTTTTGTATCACATTCTAGAACCCATAAAGTAACCATATATTATTCAGATTCAGGTTATATATGATCGATTCGGATATACTCGAATATACCCGAAATAAAATCTAAAATTTAAAAGCAAAACGTAAGAAATGTATACTTATTTATGTATAATTAAATATTTAAGGTACTTATTTTAATTTTAGATATTTATTGTTAGATACCATATCAAAATAAATATGAAATTGAATATTTGAAGTATATATTTATGTTTCATATAATTATATTGTATAATAGTTTGGACATTCAAATCGTTTTTTCGAACTTTTCGAATTTTTTTTTTTTTTTTTTGGATTACCAGTTTGAGATTAGTTAATAATACTTTGGATTTAGATTTGTTTTGTATTACCTTATAAATTTCATTCGGGTATTTTTTTTATTTTAGACCGAATACGAATTAGATTTTTCAGTTCAAGTTCAGTTTGGATTTTGGATTATGGATTTTATGCGCATGCCTAAGTGTAACCATCGGTTGATTCCCCAGTTATGTCACTTGACGAAATAATAGTAGCTGATGAGGTAAGATTGTAAATATTTACTCTTTCAATTAATATAATATTTGAGCGCGTGTATTCGACTAATATATTTGAGTACATACTGGAAAATGAAGAGTCAGAGGAAATATATAACCTATACAGTAATAATATTGATTGGGCTTGGTAATATTTCAGATGCTGCATATACAACAGAAAGATGACAAAAGTTAATAGAGAAGAGTTAGGAAATCAGTTAAACATTCTGTGGTGATGTGATATATGTCGCGGAAATGTTTCAAATGTTGAATAAAGTAAGATTCTGTATTTTATGCATTATACATAAGGTTTTTAGTGAATCATTTCTTCTATTTAATATAACTCGAATCAAGATTGAAAATTCTAGAGCTACCTAAATCAGAATAAAAATGACATATATCTCTATTCAAACCCACGCGCTTTAATTGAATTCAAATTCTTTTGAGTTTCTAATTTTGTTATTTGAACCAAACCAAAATAACTAAACCTAAATAATATTTTAACTTTATAAATAACCGAATGGTTCCTATAATTTTTGAATCAAAAGCCACAACCATCCGGAACAAAAGTAAAAAAAATACAATTTAGAAGCAAACCAAAAATTAAAAGATCATACCTAAACATATTAGTGAATAAACATACATATTAATAATTTTTTAATAAAAAATAACCCTGCGTTTTCAAAACGTGGGTTACCATCCTAATTTAAATTATAACCAATGCTTTTAAAACCGGATCGGAAGCTGAATCGGATAAATTTTGGATCACAGTTCAGTATGGTTCGACTGGATCAAACTTAGTTTAGTAATTTGGTTTCATGTATTTTAATGTATAAATTTAAAAATAATATTAGTAAATATAATACTTAATTAAAATATAAATGAATTTTAAACACAAAAGGTTATAAATATAAACTAGTTTTATATTTATATGGATGGTTTATAGATTTTGATAGTTAGTAGTTTTTATTGGTTTAATCTATGAGATCTAATCTGGCTATTGACTGGTTCGTGGTCGAACCAATCATTAGATCCAACTCAGCTATATAACCCATTCATAGTCAGATCCGGTTCAACCATCAGATCGGTACGGTTTTAAAAACATTGATTACAACGGGCTATATATATGCATATAATCGTCTAGCGTTAATAAAATCTATAATATAAACTAGATGATGTCCCACACCTTGTGCGGACTAATATATATCCTACTAATTTTAATTTTAATATAAATTTTATTTTAATTTTAATTAAATATTAAATTAATTCAAATATATAATTTTATTTTTATTACAATAAAATTTAGATAGTGACTTATTAATTGCAAAATCTTTTATTTCTTTTGTCATCAAATTCCACATGTTAAAAAATCATCATCATAATATCCTAACAAAATATTATTAATATTTAAAATAACATAGAAATAAAAATCTTTAAAATAAAACTATAATTACCAATTATCCGTAAAACTTATAAAATCAAATATTTCTACATCAAATAATAATATAGATGATTAAACTTTTTTTGTTTGATGATTCAAATGAACATCAATTTAATTGGATTTTATATAAATTTCATATTCATCAAAGTCTATAATAACACTTATTAACAAATTTTACAATAATTAAAAATATATATTTCTAGTAAAAATTAGATTTTTAATAATTATCCTGAATATAATAAAAGAAATATTTATTAAATAATCATTAAAATTATACAAAAACTAACAGTTATTTTTTAACTAAAACTAATGACTAAATTTAAAATCATGAAAAATATGACACATATGCTTCTAAACACTAATAAAAATATGACAAATAATCAAAATAATATTATATAATTTAATATTACTAAAGTGAATATAAGATAAATATAAATTTAAAACTGTTTCTAAAATTAATAATTATCATGAATATAATAAAAATATTTATTAAATAATCATAAAAATTGTTTTAAAACTAATAATTCAAAAGCTTATTAATTTGAACTAATGACTAAACTTAGAATCATGGAAAAATGGCACACAAACTTTTAAAAACTAATAAAACTTCACAAATAAGGAAAATAATATTATATAATTTAGTATTACTAAAATAAACATAAGATGAACATATCTGTAAAATTATTGCTAAATTAATAATTATCCTGAATATAATGAAAAATATTTATTAAATAATCATTAAAATTGTTTTAAAAGTAACAATTTAAAAACTTATTAATTAAAACTAATGAGTAAACTTAAATTTATGGACTAATAATTCAAAAGATATTAATTAAAACTAATAATTAAACTTAAAATCATGAAAAATATGACACAGAAACTTCTAAAAATTAATAAAAACATGGCAAATAAGCAAAATAATATTATATGATTTAATATTATTAAAATAAATATAAGATGAGCATATTTATAAAATTATTACTAAAATTAATAGTTATCTTGAATATAATAATTTTTTTTATTAAATAATTACTAAAATTATTTATAAATTATAAATTAAATTTTTTATTAATTAAAATAATGACTAAACTTAAAATCATAGAAAATATGACACATAAGTTTCTAAAAAACTAATAAACATATGACAAACAAGCTAAATAATATTAGTAAAGTAAACATAAGATGAACTTATCTATAAAATTATTTCTAAAATTAATAATTATGCTGAATATAAGAAAAAATATTTATTAAATAATCACTAAAAAATTTTAAAACTAATAATTCAAAAACTTATTAATTAAAACTATTGACTAAATTGAGAATCAAGGAAAATATGACACATAAGCTTCTAAATAAAAATGACAAACAAGCAAAAACTAATAAACTTCTAGATTATAATTTAAAAAACCAAAAATCATGAAAAATATGACACATAAGATTTTAAAACTAATAAAAACATGAAAAATAAGCAAAATAACCTAAAATTATGGAGAACATGACAAATCAGCCAAATCACTTCTTAAATAATAGTATAGATGGACAGTTTAGTCTCTCCAAATGTTGTCATGTCAGCATATGGTGGGTCCCACACAATTTTTTTTTGTAAAAAATAATTATTTGCATGCTATAAGAGTCGAACCATGCACCTAACTGTTTATTTGATTGACATAACCAACTAAGCTACAAGAGATTTTGTTAAATGGACGGCTGAAGTTTTACTTATTCTTTACGAGGCCGGAAATACATGCATCCACTATAGTTGGGATTGTGGATCGATCTTGACCCGCCAACCCGCTGATCGATTCTTTTTTTTTTTCAAAATTCTGACTCGCCTAATCCATCAACAAAAAGTCTTAAACCTCCACCCGCTCCACCAAAATTTACGGATAAGCCACCCGTTCGTTTTTTTGATTTTGAAATAAAATTAAAACATGAATAAAGTTTTGAATATTAAATAATTTTTTGAAAATATTTACTAAAATATTTATTTATATTTTTATATTAATAAAGTAAATGTATAACTGTAAGTTACCACTTTAACTAAAATTGTTTGTCATTTTCCTTCTTGTATGATCTTTTACTATAAAATAATTTTTTAAATCATTTTCTGAGATTTACCCATAAATTTATTATTCTTTTTAACAGAGAACATCTGATGTACAATACAAAGTTCCATGCTGAACAGATTAGTGGAACAGCATTAACTTTAGACTAACTTCAAAGAGAATTATCGCAAATACAACATTATTCAACACTTGTAAACGTTCAGTTTATGCGGTTTTGTTTCTCCTCGATCCCAGATTGAGAGAAGCGTTTCCTAAGAACTTCAAGAACATCTTCGAACTTCACATCCCTTTTAGACAAAAGCACCATCGAATGGTACAACACATCCGCCATCTCCGATGCTGTTCTTGAAACATCCTCCTTATCCTCCAGTGTTCTGCATAACTCGTCTGCTTCTTCCCTGAACACACACAAAAAAAAGAACAGTAAGCTTCATACATAGCTCGATGGTCTGTAGGAACCTTTGATTGAAGAAACCCACAAAAATTACCTGATCTTTGAGCAAAGCAGAGCATCATCCGTCAATAACCGTCGAGTCCATGACGGTTTGCCTTCTTGAGGAACTGATGATTCTCCTTTCCGCTTCGAAATGATAGATTCTAGTGAATACACTGTTGTTAATGCTAGCTTGTCTCCTGAAGCCTGTGATGCGTAATCGTTGATCTTCTTCAGATTTCAATTCATCTCTAGTCACATAAAAAAGATTTAAGAAAACAGCAAACCTCATCATTGTTTAGTTGGTCGAAAACAGATGTGTAGTAACAAGTCTCTGCTCCTGTATGACAAGTAGGCCCATCAGGTGTTCCAAGGTAGATTACCTGAGCAACCACAAAACCAATGAAGTTTACAGTGAGTCAGATTCTAATATGAATGAACATACCGAATCGCGATCGCAGTCAAGATAAACATCGAGGACATTGATGAAGTTATTGGATGTCTCTCCCTTAGTCCATAAGGTTGATCTAGATCGGCTGAAGAATGTAGCTTTACGAGAAGTGATGGTTGTGGAGAGAGCCTGTCTGTTAGCAAAGCCTTGCATTAACACAGCTCCAGTGTCAACGTTTTGTGCTATTGCAACAGCTAATCCTTTGTCATCCCATTTGATGCGGTCCAACAAGTTGTCTACCTAGCCCACGAAATCAAATACCAAAGATCAGATTTGCAACAAAGAGAGTTAGTTAAAACACTGACAAGACCAACTGTAACAGCAAAGTGTTCTCACTTTTTTATCTAAATCGAACATGAAACAGTACAAGTTACTCTGTTTTCATTGGGCGACATGTAACAGTAACCAACTCATATGTAGTAGACACCTGGAAATGTCTGGTTTCATTCTAAGTTATAAAGTGACAACCACAGCTATCGCTCTTATCATGTGTAATCAAGTTAATAGAGAAGAGAGATACAATCGATGATTACCTTAGCTTGAAGAGCAATGTTCTTATCATTATAAGCGAATACGACAGTGGATCTGCCTCCCTGCTTAGTATCTCTGACGAAGCACAAGGCTTTGGGGATGAAGCAGCTACTTTTCGCCTGTAAACACTGTGCTAATAATGCATTGTACGATACCGCCATTAACGCAAAGCGGCCCGGCGGGATTATTAAGGAGTGACAAAAGGAAAACCCTAATTGTTCTCAAATCTTATACTACAACTTAAGTCACAGTGAGAGTGAAAGGCTTTTCTTTTTTTCTTAATTACTTTTAAGTTGACTAAAATGCCCATGTCTAATCGTAGTTAGAACATGGTTAACGGTGAAGCTTTAGTCCATACTCTCAACATTTAATTTATAAAAAAATAGAAAATACCTTAAAAATAAGAAGAACATGATGTGAGAGAGTATAGCTGTCTTTCTGCGGTGAGCACCTGCTAAAGTTACAAAAGTATCTTGTCACATGTCATATAATAAAGAGAAATAGTTTAAGATAGCCTTAAATTTTTGTTTTCACATATATATAGTTTCTAATGAGTAAAATGATCAAAATATTTTATTAAATAGATAAATATATACTTATATCAAATGGTTAAATAATATAGATTTATGTTTAGAGTTAAGGGTAAAGTTTTGGGATTAAGGTTTAAATAATTTAAAAAATTAAAATAAAGATTTAAAAATAATTTCAAAAAGCATTTTAAAATTTCAAAAACAAAATTTAAGAAAAAAAATTGAAAAAAAAATTAAGAAAAAAAATTGAAAAAAAAATTGAAAAATATTTTTCAACAAAATAAAATTTTTATAAAAAAATGGATTTGAAAACATATAATTTGATACTATAAAAAATTATATTTATATTTATTTTCTTATTTTTATTTCTATTTCTATTTATATATTTAAGGTATAACGGTTTTTTACCATTTTAATTAAACATTTTGGTCATTTTTTAAAAAAAAACTCTTTTGAAAAATTTGTCCTATAATATATGATTTATTTATATTAAGTTCTGAGAGTTAATTGGAAAAACATGTACCGTTAATGATGCTTTTAGTATTTACAACTATAAATACATGACGCTCTGATTTCAAATCCGCCCTTTATACTACTTTCTCTTCTTGGTCTCCAGATGATCAAATAAAGAAGAAGATCTGGCAGTGGAGTAGTAGTTCAAGCTGTTGGGCTTTGCTCTTTTTCCGATCATCTTTATCGTCAGTTTCTCATATCAGTCCGTAAGGGCGGTCTGAAGGGAACAGGATGAAACCATCACTTGTAGCTCCCATTTCTTTTTTAGTTTTCAACAAAAAGTAAATTAACAAATGACCCCCCCCCCATTTCATCGTTTATTATAATTGGGTCGACAATTTTTCTATCCCTTTACGAATAAGTTTTTTTTGGCTTTAGGCCCCCAAAATATAAAGATCACCCCTGTCGGTCAGGTAATTTTTATCGTTCTATGAGTTTCTTTCTCCCGTTTGGAATCACTTCTCACTAGATTATATGGTTTTAGCTTCTTATTATCTTCTTCTTGCTTCAGTCTCATGGTGATTATATAGGACTTATTGAAACTATTAATTGTGGACTGGTGAACTAGTTCTCTGCTCCTGTACTTGATTTGGTTTCAAGTGCTATTATGTATTTGAAGAGTTGCATTGCCATTCCATTTCTGCTTGACCCTCTTGTTTTTGAATGGAATATTCACATTTATTTGTTGGTAGTTAAGCTTTGAATTCTCGAGGATGGCTGTTCCAACTTCCAACAACAGGTGTAAAATCTATGAAAATTTACTTTAGAAACTACGAAGTAGTTAGGAGTTATAGAAAATAAGAAGATGAAGAAGCCATCCAAGCCTGAAGCAAAAGGTAGCCCTGCTTTTGATTTTTTTTGAAACCAAACCAATTTTTTTTGAAACCAAACCGAATTTTTGATTTTTGAGTAATCGAAATTTTGAAAAATAATTATGAAATTAATCGAATTATATTTTGGTTCGGTTCAGTTCGATTATTAGTTAATTCTGCTTCTGTGTTTACAGATGCAGGTAAATGCAATTTCAAGTTAAGCAATTTATACACTGATATGAATTAAAACTATGTACGTTTGCAGGAATGTTAAGATTGGTTAACTAAAAATAATATAGCAGTTAAATCATAAATAATTTAATATATTATATAAATATAAAATGGTAAAATTTATATTATTATAATAAATATAAATTAATAATTTATTACAATTAACAAAATATAGTGTTTCTTTTTAATATTTTAGTTTAGATGAAAAATTATAATTTTATTATTTTACATTTTTTATATTACATATCTTTAAAATACCGTTTTGGTTTATATATGTATATGTGTTTATATACATAGTGATATTAATGTCTAAAAGATTATACTAAATATGATGACAAAAAAAGATAATACTAAATATTTTTGGCTTAAATATTTTGTAATATATAGACAATGATATTGTTAGTGAATATAAATTATAATATAAAATATAAAATATATTTTTATTTATAATATGTCAAATTTAAATTTTAGTTTAATAATTTCATTTTTATTTTTAGAGAAAGTTTTTTAATATAGATTTAGTTTTATTTATTTATACACAACAATTTGCGACCATAAGCGAAAACCCATTTTACTTTTGCATAGTTTGGAATGGTATAAACCAGTTGTAAAACACCAATCAAATTCAGTCAAGCCCTTAGTTCTGGATGAAGGAGATTGATCTTTAGGAAGAAGAACATGAAGATGATTCAGCGCGTATTGATTCAGTTCGGTAGTTGACACCTATGTTACACCAAGACAAATACGAAAAACTGATACAGTATGGAGACGAGGATAAAAATAACAACATTAAAATTTTATAGATACGGATATAATATATATGTATTAACAAAAATATACTTATATATTGATAAATAAAACAAATCACACTATAAATCTTGCTAAAAACAATTTAATATAATATTTAAAAGAATAACGAAAAGAAAAATCATTATTACACCATTGATTATCAAAATAAGAGGGGAGTAGCATTGATTAGAAACGTGGCGTTAGGGAGGGATATGAGAAATGAAATGGAATTATTGTTTTTTTTTTGTTTTAAATTCCACCTCTTGAGGTGGTATTTTTTCTATTGGATTTGAGTGCAAATTTATTTTTTAACAACTCATAATAATTTAGATATAAATTATTAATGAAATTTATATTTTTGAATAAGGGAAATTTTGATAGGAATTTTACAAATAATATATCCAATAAGCATGGATTTGTTATAACTTTTATAAATACTATATCCGATAAGAGATGATTTGGAGAAAAACTAAAAAAATCAAATCCATAATACAATAAGTCCCCTTAAAACTTTACTTATTTTTGTTCATAAATATTTAATATCTTTATTATTAAAATTGAAGTACAAATAGAACTACTTTTCTTTTCAACAAGTTATCATATTAATTGTCATTCCATTTTTCACTCAATTTAACATCTTCATTAATTATATTACTCTAACAATACATCATATCATTAATTATATTACCATAATAATAATAGTACATATTTCTAAACAATTTCATCAATTATATTACCCTAACAATACATCACATTATTAATTATATTATCATAATAATAGTAATAATAGTTAAAGGTTTGGTTTAGTCTGTTTTACTAACAATATTTTTATCTTAATTTCAGTCGGTGAAAAATTTATGTAACCAAACACATAATTCAAAAACATAGTTTAATTGAAGAAAATAATAATTAAAATCAAAATAATAAAAATGTATTACATTTATTGTCACTTAATTTTTTACTTCATATAACTATTTTACTAAATACTTTTTTTTTTCTATTTCATTAATTTAGCTAAACACATAAAAATGTTTTTTTATTTGTTTACATAATCAATAATCAGCTAGTCATGGACACTAGGATACCTATTAAGGTATAAGTTATTTCTTTTGGTATCAGGTCTTTGGATTTTGAAATTAGGTTCCGCTTAGATATTATAAATTTATGTGAGAGTTTCGAATTAGGTCATTTCTGGTCTGGATGAGTTCGGTTCTGATGTATAGAAACCTACAAATATCCAAATAACCAATATATTTGAAACGAATTCGGATATATATACCAAAATAATCATATTATCCGATTCGGTCTGGATATTTTGTATACAATTATTTATATGGTAATACATCTAAAATATATAATATTAATTATGAAAAACAAATATCAATGTATAAAAATATAAAACTAATATTGGTGCGAATGTGCGCTCAAACTCTAGTGTTAATTATTAGACCATCATTATTAGTCATCCTTTAAAGAAACCCTTAAGGGGGGACGCACGGAGACCGAGGGAGAAAACTTTTGATATTATCCCTAAGTCTTTCCCGAACTAAAAAAAAAAAAAAATGAAGAGCCTAAAATTAAGGGACAACTATAATGATGTTCTTAGACCATAATTATAGGAGTTTCTTAAGGGGGTTTTTAAACAAAAGAAGACATTTAACTAAATCAAAACAAAAGAAAATGAAAGTAACCGATCCTTAATAGAGGGTTTTGGCAACCGATCATAAAGAAGTTTCTTAATACACGTGTCAGCAAACTGTGATTTAGGAATTTTTTTTTTCTTTCTTTCTACATTTTCTCTCCTTTTCGCGAAGAAGAAAAGCAACAGAGACATCCGCTTGATCGTTGGCGTTCTGTTTCTCTCCGGCCGCCGAGTGAGTCATTCACCTTTCTTTTACAAGTAAGATTTTTTGTTCTCTTATCGATGTCTTTGTTTCTTATATTTGACCTGAATCCAAATTATTGGCTTAGTTTTTAATCTCAATCGTTAGTTGAATATGTTTGCAAATCTTCGTTGATGTGATTAAATTGGCATAGATTAACCTTTTTATGTGTTTGATTGTTGATTGTTCAATATGTATCTATTGGAGATTGAAACTTAGATTTTTTTCTAATGTTGTTTAAAGAGATTGCAAAATTGCAAAAAGAGT
Source organism: Sinapis alba (assembly GCA_012274485.2). Classification (NCBI taxonomy): domain Eukaryota; kingdom Viridiplantae; phylum Streptophyta; class Magnoliopsida; order Brassicales; family Brassicaceae; genus Sinapis; species Sinapis alba. The sequence goes on along the minus strand of MU106894.1, from coordinate 23,533 downwards.
GTGAGTGTGTATTGGATGGTTCTCTTGGTGCTGCTGTTGCGGAGGACTATTTTAAGTTATTTTTGTTTTGCGTGATAAGAGCATAGTCATGAAGGTCTCTCTTTTACTTTCATTCTGTCTCCTGCGTCATATGGCTTAGTCTACATTCTCTTTTAATTGTATAAGAAAAAGCTCTGTTAAGTTTGTTGTGTGATGTGCAAACCTGTGACATCTTATTGTTGTTGTTCTGTTAATTGTTCTTGTTGTTGTTCTGTAAAGTTAAAAACGTGTGGCTTGGTCTTGTTTTCTAAGAAGGTAACATGACACAAGACGAGACATGAAGTTGGTTGATGTTCTATCAAAATATGTTGCATTGATAATAGTGAGTTTTTCCGCTATCATATTGTGGTTTTCTTGAAAGATTTTTTTGAAAGGTTTTTTCTTCTTGAGTAATTTTCCTCAACAAAAACTATTTACATTTCTTGAATTCTTGTTTTTGGTTATTGATAAATGATCTTATCATCACAAATTCTCTTTGATCATCTCCTTCAAATGATTCTCAATTATTGTACTAATTTTTTTTTTGTTTTTTTTTAATCTATGTTTTAAATGTTATCTTTTAATATATTCTGTTTAATAAATAAATTTTATTTTTTTTAAAATTTAATATTTTTTTAAGAACCCTTAATTAAGAAACTCTCATTGAATGACTTAAAATGAGAGTTTCTTAACTAGAGTTCTTAAGCCCACTTAAATACATTTAAAATATTAAATAATTCTTAAGAAACCCACTTAAGGATCATGGGATAATTATGCTCTTAGGTCTCCACTAACTGTCGCCGTGCCCAAGCTGTTCACGTGCCGTCTCCACACTGTTCACATCCCAAAAACCTTTTGGGTACGGAAACATCGAGCAAAATGCCGTCCCCGTCTTTCATAGGTTGACACCGACCATTTTCTTTTTGCTTTTCGGTTTTATCAAGCGGAAAGGCCTTTGGTTGATGGGTACACTGAAGTTAAGAGAATCAGGAGGTTGGAAGGTAGAGTAAAGCAAGGCGTGCTCAGAATGCCATTGCTGAGGATGGGGATGGGTGGGTGACTTTATCTCCAGACCGTGGTGACCGAAGATCTTGATCTTTCTCCTCCTCATCCTAGAGAAAGGACTCGGAATGATTCGCCTATACATTCACCACCTACTTGCATAATCACAGTCCAGGAGTTCCAATTTTTATAGACCACGTAGAGAATCACCACCACCTCCTTAAACTAGCAAGAAGCAATGAAAGACCGGATTAATTAATGGCAAAGACATTGGAAGTGAATATCGAAAGAAAAAGGAGGATGGAAAATTGAGGTAATAAATTAATAATTAAGAATCTATCAGACTAAGCCTTACAAGACTGTGTTACTGTGTTTTCAGGTTTCAGTTCAGTAGTGTTGCGCTAAAGTAGTGTTTGATTTACCTCAAGTTTTATATTTACTACTTCTTCCTAAGTTTCTAGGATCACATTCATAGGATTTTTTCTTTTCCATGTCTTTAAGTAGGGACGTCATAGAAAGACCAGTCTTCAGTAATGATTTCTTCAAGACTCTCAACTGCACGACTTAAGCTGTTATATATCTTTTGTGACAAGTTATACTCCTCTACAGGTTTGAAAATATGGATTGCGAGCAAACTGGTAAGAATGCAGAAGCAGTGTTCCGTGACAAAATCACAGGTTTAGCTCTAAAGCGTGATGCTGAATCTAGACTACAAGAACTTGAGCTTGAGAAGGAGAAGCTCGGACCAGGCCAGGTATTTTATTGATTCTTTCTCATGAGTTTGAGCTATTAGCTGCTTGATTTTTTGTTATTCAGATGGTCTTATCCATGTCGTTTCAGGGATGACCCTAGCTTGAACAAATGATGGCAGAAAGAGTTAGATGGGGTGATCCAATGGCTCATTTGGTCAAGGTATTGATATAGCTAGCTTCTGCTTACTACAAACTTACCATTAACCAAGACCGTCTTTTAATAAAAACAAATGATCCTAACACATCACCAGATCACTATTTCGCAGAAAATGGAGCATCAGACACCTCTTATGGGTCTAGGGGACTAAGGGGAGGACGCAAAGATGAAAAGATTCTGGATTTTTCATACCACAAAGTATCCCCAAGCACAACTGGTTAAAAGAGGATTAGAAACTGCACCTAACCCGTATGGAACCAAACCCGGTAGACATTGTTGAAATATAATCCTATCTCATCAAATTCTTATTTACATAAGTTAGTTACATTTACATAAGTTAGTTATTAAACAAAGATCATAACATTTCATTTTAAAGTTACATCTTTTAGGTTAAGAGTCATGTCTCTTCAACACAACTTTTCATCTCTATATATTGATCAAACATGATTTCTGTAAAAACTCACTTTTTGTGTGTTATCTTAATAAAATAATAAGTTTCAGTAATACTCTGTTTTTTCTTACATAAATACAGAGCAAGTTAACTATATTCATATTCATATTTTGTTTTGTTTTCTTCATAAATCAAAAACACACAAGAGAATCAACATGGTATCAGAGCTTTACGGTTGAGAGCACAAAGGGATAAAGCACTAGTTAAAAAAAAAAAGAGCACCATCCGCGATAGTGATCGGAAACCGTGATATCGATAATCAAAAATTGTGACATTGATAATCAGAGATTTTGATATTGATAATCAGAAGATTGTGATTTTGATAATTAGAAATTGTGATACATTGATCGCAACTAATTTGAGATGCTGCAAAATCAAGTGATTCATATAATCAATAGGAAGAAGTACGGCTTCTGGAGCATTAAAATGGCAACCATTGTAAGAACCAGAAAACTATGGTCTGTGATTGAAGAAGGCGTGCCGGTTGAACCGGTATGAGAGGAAGAAACCCCTGAGACAGCAAGTGCAAGAAAGCTTAGAGAAGAAGCAATTTTGAACGATTCAATGGCACTGTAAATTTTGCAAACTTCCGTTACAGATCAAATATTCTCACGCATTGCAGCAGCATCAACATCAAAAGAAGCATGTGATGCATTGAAGGCTGAATATCAAGGTTCTCCTCAAGTTCGTTTGATTAAACTTCAAACGTTGCGTAGGGAGTACAAAAATCTCAAGATGTATGATAATGAAGACATTAAGATTTTCACCGACAAGTTAATTGTTTTGGAAAATCAGTTAACTTATCATGGTGAAAAGAAAACAGATTCTCAACTCATACAGAAGATACTCATCTCCTTTCCGGCCAAGTTCGATAGTATTGTTAGCGTTATGGAGCAAACTCGCGAACTGCTTCACTAACAATGACATAATTAATCGGTATTCTAAAGGTTCGTGAAGCAAGGTTGGCTACAAGAGAAGAAAGCACAAACAAAGGAGCATTCAATGCTCGCACAAAAGGAAAAGTTTCTGATTTCAAACGAGACAACACAAAAAGCTGTGTTAGTCAAGGCAAGAAGTGGTGTCAGCTCTGCAAGAAAAGCAACCACACAAAAAGTGAGTTTTGGAAGAAACCAAAGAAAAACAATCATGGCAAGAATCAGAAAGGTAACAAGGAATGTTACAAGTGTGGTAAGATCAACCACTATTCAAATGTGTGTTACTCAAAGAAAAAAAGAGAGAGCACATGTAAGTCTTGAAGAGGAAGACTTGAATGAAGACCATATGTTGTTCAGTGCAAGTGAAGAAGCAACAACAACATTAAAAGAAAACATTTGGTTAGTAGAGTGAATGCACTAATCTTATGACAAAGGAGAACATTTACTTCTCAAAGATTGATAAAAGTATCAAGGTTCCGATTAAAGTCAAAAATGGAAACATAGTCATGACAGCCGGTACAGGATATCTTACCGTCACGACAAATGGTGGCAAGAAAATCATCAAATTTTTTTTTTCTTGGTTCCTGGTTTGGAGAAAAATTTGTTGAGTGTTCCACAAATTATTTCAAGCGGCTATTGAGTGTGTTTCCGAGAAAAGAGATGCATCATCTTAGATGCATATGGCAAGAGGATTATGGATACTCCAATGATTCACAAGAGTTTCAGAATCAAGATGAGTTCGGTTCAAGAAGAGGTTATGAATGCAAGTGAGCAAGTGGAAATGGAGATATGGCACAAGAGATTACGTCATGTAGGCAATACACGGTTGCAACAAATTCAAGACAAAGACTTGGTATAGGGGATACCAAAGTTTAAAGTCAAAAAGGAAGTATGTGAGACATGCAATCTTGGAAAGCAACCACGCAAAAGTTTTCCAAAAGAATCTCAAAAAAGACAAAATAAAAGCTTGATATTGTGCATACATATGTATGTGGATCGATGGAACACCAATCGCTTGATGGAATTCGCTACTTCATATTGTTTTTGGATGATCATACTCACATGTGTTGGATATACTTTATAGAGCAAAAATATGAATCCTTTTCAGTATTCAAGAAGTTTAAACAATGGTAGAAAATTAATCGGATTGTGCCATCAAGACATTGAGGTCCGATGGAGGTGGTGAATTCACTTCACAAGAATTCAAAAAAAAATGTGAAGAGGAAGGAATCAATAGGCAAGTTAGTCTGCCTTACCCACCACAACAAAATGACGCAGAAGAACCCAAGAATAGATCCTTGGTGAAGATGTCGAGAGCAATGTTTACTGAGCAAGGTTTACCGCTCAAGTTATGGGCAGAAGCAGTATACACCTCGGCTAACCTACAGAATTATCTACCAACAAAGGCTATTGAAGATAATGTTACAATAATATGGAAATAATGTGGACACTTGAAGAAGTGGCTCAAATAATTGAAGCTTGTCTTCATGAACATGAAGAAACATATACTTACGATCAAGCATGTGGTAAAAAAGAATGGAAAAAGGCCATGAGTGAAGAAATATAGATGATTGAAAAGAACAAGACGTGGGAACTAGTAGACAAGCCTGAGAAGAAAAATGTGATAATCGTGAAGTGTATTTATAAGATCAAGACGGATGCAAGCGGAAATCAGATCAAACACAAGGTGAGACTAGTTGCACGATGGTTATCGCAAGAATATGGAGTTGGCTATCTTGAGACATTTGCCTTAGTCTCAGTAAATGATATAATATGAGCCATACTTGCATATGCGGCTCAAATGAAGTGGAGATTGTATCAATGGAGAACTAAAAGAAGAAGTTTATATCACACAACCATCTGGGTTTGTGATTGAAGGAAAAGAAAAGTTGTTAAGGCTACACAAAACATTATACGGTCTAAAACAAGCCACACATGCTTGGTATGGAAGAATAGACTCATCCTTCATTCAAAACGGTTTTGAAAGAAGTATGAATGATGTAGCTTTATACATCAAGAAGCGAGAAGGAGATTTGTTGATAGTCAGCTTATACGTAGATGATATCATCCTCACTGAAAAAATATATATCTTATCAACACATTCAAGGAGGAAATGTAGAATGAATTCGAGATGACGGATCTTGGATTGTTAAACTACTTTATTGGAATGGAAGTAATCCAAGATGATCATGTTATATTACTTTCACAAGAAAAATATGTAAACAAACTTATTGATAAGTTTGGTATGAAAGGAAGCAAGAGCATTAGCACTCCACTCGCACTAAAAAGAAAAGAAATTGAAGATGACAAAGAATATGAAGATCCGACTAAGTATATAAGCATTGTCGGATGGCTTTTGTACTTGTGTGCATCAAAACCTGATGTGATGTACGCAAGTTCAGATCTCTCAAGATACATGTCATCACCTTGCATGAAGCATTACCAAGAAGCCAAAAGGGTGTTAAGATACGTCAAAGGAACGTTGAGTTTTGGAGTATTCTTTACAAGTGTGGATACACCAAGATTGATAGGATACTCAGACAGTGATTGGGGTGGTTCTATGGAAGATAAGAAAGCACCTCAGGTTATGCACTTAAACTTGGATCAGCTATGTTTTGTTGGCAGTCAAGTAAGCAACAAACCGTGGTTCAATATACGGCGGAGGCAGAGTATATCGCCGTATGTGCAGCAACAAACCAAACAATATGGTTATAAAGAAGAATCATGGAGGAGTTTAGAATGAAGTTTGAAGAAGACACTCATATCTTATGTGACAACAATTCGGTAATAGCTACTGGAAAGAATTCAGTGCATCATAGAAGAACAAAACACATAGAGATCAAATACCATTTTGTACGTGAAGCCGAACATAAAGGACTCGTTCAACTTGAATACTGCAAAGGTGAAGATCAACTCGCAGATATTTTTACAAAGGCATTAAGTGGTTCAAGGTTTGAAGATCTCAGAAGAAAGCTTTAAGTGAAATCGAGATATGATTAAGGAGGAGTATTGAAATATAATCCTATCTTATCAAATTCTTATTTACATAAGTTAGTTACATTTACATAATTTAGTTATTAAACAAAGAGTCATGACCTTTCATCGTAAAGTTACATATTTTAGGTTAAGAGTCATGTTTCTTCGACACAACTTTTCATCTCTATATATAGATCAAACATGATCTTTGTAAAAACTCAATTTTTATGTATTGTCTTAATAAAATAATAAGTTTCAGTAATACTTTGTTTTTTCTTACATAAAAATAGAGCAACTTAATTATATTCATATTTTGTTTTGTTTTCTTCATAAATCAAAAATACATAAGAGAATCAACATACATTATTGGGATGGAGTTGACTGCAGTACATGTAAGTTCTTTCTGGTACATGTATATTTCCCTTCCACATGATAAAAAAAAATCCATTAAAAGCCTATTTGTGTAATATGTTTTTTGTGATTTATAGGACATGAGAAGGATAGGTTTAAGAAGACGAGGGAGAAAAACACAACAAAAAAAAGAGAAACTTATTTTGGGGCTGTTTATGATATGTAATCAGAATTTGTGGCTAACTGTGGTTTGGTTCAGGAGAAAACCACTCTAAACTGATGAATTATGGGTACGATATGTTAACCCAAACCGAATATGGTTATGGTTTGAAATTCTAGATAACAGTACAGTAGGCATGGGCGTTCGGGTATCCGCTCGGATTTGAATTGGGTATTTCAGATTTTTAGGTTTTTGGGTTCAACTTCTAGGCCCCATTTTAGGTTCGAATAATAACACTCCGGTTCGATTTAAATTTGTATTACGTTCTAAAACCAATAAAGTAACCATATATTTTTTGGATTCATGATATATTGGTTTAATTCATATATATTTGAAAAAACAAAATTTTAAAGAAAAACACTTAAATTGAATATAAATTAGTCTAACACACATAAAATTGAAAAAGTAGTTCTAAATCGAACTCAAATGTTAATTCTCCGGTTTGTATAAACACATGGTAAATTGAATACAATTTGATTTTCTTAGAAATAGTAACAAAAATGTTCAATTTAACCCCATGGAAATAGAATCGAAAAAATCAAAAAGAACCAAAAAGTAATAAACCATACATGATAAAGAACCGATTGTTGTCACTTGTATGTGATGGGAAAAGGCTCTATTTCAACCGCAGCAATTTCAATCGTGCCAAATACAACCCGAACTAATAGTCAGTACTAAATACGACCTTAACTAAAATATAATTAAAAAAAACTACCTAAACTTTTTAAAAAGTGTCTAAATCTACTTTGACTCTAATAGACGTTAGTTAAACGTTAAAAACATAAAACGAAGTAGTTTAGATCTCATTTATTTTTTAAAAATTATGTTGTGTATGGGGTTCGAAGCTGAGCCATGGTACCCATTTAAATGAGTACACTAACCACTAGACTAGCGTATCTTTTTAGAATATTATTACAAATTTGAAATTATATAAACTATTATATTTATTCATCTTATCCAATTAAAAATATAGTGATAACTATTTCTGATTTATATATTTAATAAACTTATATTATAGTAAAATATAAATATTAAAATATTTATACTTATACGAAATTAAATATACTTAAAACTTTGAAACTATTTATAGAAAAATTAATATTATTTTAAAATTTTAAAACTTGAAATATTATTTTCTTTTCCAAAATTAATATAATATCTCAAAAATTAACATAATTTTTAATATAAAACTTAATATTCAAGTTTTAATAATTTTAATATAAAACTTATGGAAAAAACTTAATTTTAAAATTCAAGTCTTAACATTTTAAAATAACTTTTAATATAAAACTTAACGAAAAATAAACTAATTTTAAAATTCGAGTTTTACAATTTTAAAATAATTTAAAACTTGAATATTAAGTTTTATATTAAAATTATGTTAATTTTGAGATATTATACTATTTTTGAAAAATAAAAAATAATATTCGTGTTTTAAAATTTTAAAATAATGTTAATTTTTTATAAATATTTTCAAATTTTTAAATACATTTAATTTAATTTAGTATAAGTATAAATATTTTAATATTTATATTTTACTATGATATTTTACATTTAATTATCATATATTTAAAATTATTACAAATTTTACTATAATATAAGTTTATTAAATATATAAATCAGAAATAATTATCACTATATTTTTAATTGGATAAGATGAAGAAATATAATAGTTTATATAATTTCAAATTTGTAATATTATTTTAAAAAGCTACGCTAGTCTAGTGGTTAGTGTACTCATTTAAATGGGTACCATGGCTCAGGTTCGAACCCCATAAACAATGGAATTTTTAAAAAATAAATGAGATCAAAACTACGTCGTTTTATGTTTTTAACGTTTAACTAACGTCTGTTAGAATAAAGGTAGATTTAGGCACTTTTAAAAAAGTTCAGGTAGTTTTTTTGAATTATATTTTAGTTAAGGTCGTATTTAGCACTGACTATTAGTTCAGATTGTATTTGGCACGATTGAAATTGTTGGGGTTGAAATAGACCCTTTTCCCTGTATGTGATGCATGTAAGTAAAGGGTTTGATTCGGGAATTTTGTATGGGCCATGGCCATGCCCTTTGAATTCTAATGGAGTTTCTGTTAATTTAATCTGCAAAACTATTTAAGTTTGTAATTGGTGGTCAAACCTCCTAATTATTTTGTTTTCTTCTTCTATAAAGGAGCACGTGCAAATATGCACGGAGACTAGTTAAACTTAAGACATTAATTTTGGTTATTGCATAAACTAGTTCACTTGAAACTATCTTTAACTTTGTCTCTTTTTTTTCCCCGGGATAATAATACTAATTGTGACTTCTTTCTGTCAATAATATAAAATAAAACTTAAATTAAAGGCAAAGATTAAGCAAACCTGGGAAATAGGGAAAGGACGTGGGGATTGGAATTTTACGTAATCTTCTTTGAAAGCAGAGAATCACCTGATAACTGCTTTTTATCTTTCCTAACTTGGAAGAACAATTCGTTTCTTATTTTATACTCTCTCTCTCTGTTTCAAAAAAATATAAATTCTAAGAAAAAAATTTGTTTCTAAAAAATCCAATTTTTATATTTTATGTGCATATTTTGTTAATTTTTTAAAATTAATTGCATTAAATGAATTCTAATTGGTTTAAAGTTGTGGAAAATAGGAAATTACAAAAAACTATGCATTGATAATTGAAATTTACTATATTTTATTAATATGCGTGAAAACTCTAAAATGTGTATTATTTTGAAACGGAGAGAGTAATTCCTTTTAACTTTAGTAATTTTCATATTCATAATTAGTTAACCAATTATAACTGATTTCACAAACTTGTAAGTTTTTAAACTTGTCTATTTTTAATACTTATCAAAGGTTTATCATTTATTTAATCAGCTTATCCGTCTGATCCCACTGGTTGCAAAAAATGAGATTTAACAACGAAGGCACTGCAGGAATATTAAAAGTAAGCATAAAACACCATTTCTAGTCGATTTTCAAAATAACTTGCACTCTATTTTTTTCTCATATGTAACTGCAAAGACAAAACGATAATACTTTTTTAAACTTGTAGTTCAACAAACGTTTCGCTGGTAACTCTTTAACTTCAGTTTTTTTTTTCTTGTTTCTTTAACTTTACTACTTCAGCTTCGATTGAATTAAAGGGCCTGGAACATTTCAAAATAACAAACTTTCTATTTTATATGCACGATTCTCGTACTCGATCAATTTCCCGTAGTTACCACTGTTGTCGAAGATTTTAGTTCAAATTAAACATTGTTTTTAATAGCTGAAAGGAAAAGGAGAGACATAAGGAAAGTACGTAGCCCATACACAAATTTGAAACTGGACTTTTCCTCTTTAACAGATTTTCAAACTGGTTACGATGTATATAGATAACGGCCATGACTCTAAAAAATCAGTGTAAAACGTATTAAAAACGATATTTCTAAGGAACTATTCAGCGAAATAATCGTTGTGGCATGGATCTCAATTCTCAAACCACAAACAAATCTTTCTGGTTTATTAATTGGCAGTGCCGTTTAGTGTTATACTTTTTTAAAAAATATCAGGACCTTTGGGGTCGAAGTCTTTAATCCGCTAAACCTGAAACTACATGTAATGTTAGTTTCGCCTTAATGGTCATTTAAACTAGAGACATCTGACACAATGGTCATAAATTTTTTCAGTTGAAATAATTGTTGAGGATAAAATATTCAAGAAGATATTCCTCCTGTTTTCGAGCAAGACATCAACCTTCAATCCATGCTTACAGAAGTCATGGTTCAAACCTAGCTCCATCCATGCCTCCGGACAAAATGAAATTTTTTATTAAAGGAGAATTCTTTCATATTTTTAAATATAATAGTATTTAACATAGTTCCGATTACAGACAACTTATATAATATGACCCAAATTTTAGAACAAAAGATCAACTATTCAATACAAGAAAATAGAACTAGGCGGCTAGAACTAGGGTTCATATACAAATTGCTGTAGCTCTGACTTTACAGATCAATAAAACACTACTTTTGATCTCTCTTCGTGCTTGTTATTTTCTTATTTCAAATTTATGTAGTACCAACAAAGTACATGCGCGAAATTATTCTAACAGTTTGGCGCTTGAAAGAAAGGAATAATAATCAAGATTACTTGACGATGATTGAAAGGGAGCATAACGAGCACCCTTCAACCACTCTGGTCAAAACTGAGTTATGAGCTTAAATTGTAGCTTTTCAAAACCAAGTCACCGAGTTACACATATAAATCAAGAAATAATCACTTCTCTGGATAATCTTGAACTTCTCACTATCGTTAAAGTCTTGAGAAACAAGATGGATGAGCACTCCAAACTATTGGAGCTGATAGTGGAAAAACTTTCATAGCTCGAGATCAAAAATCTGGTTCTTCTAGAAGAAAACTCAGCTCTCAACATGCTGCGCAAGAAAAAATGTCGGTTCCAAACCCGCGTTCAACCGATGCAACCCCTGGAAACTCTGCTTGTGGTAGACAATGTCGTCCGACAGGCTCCACCACCGAATGGAGAACCAATGACTATAACCGACACCACAAGAGGAAATCAAATGAACATGGTAGAAGACAATGACTCAGACTCGGATACCGATGAGGAGATACCAAAAGCAACCATAGAAAAGAAATCCGCAATAATGGTATACCTCGAGCATGTCCTCTCCAAATTTGTTGATGTCGTCCAATCAATGATATAAATATTTTTGAGTGTCGTTCTCCCAATCCGAAGAAGCGCTCATGATTCCTATGTGGACATCCTTTTTGTGGATGAAATTGCTCTGATAGAAAAGCTAAGAAAAATTTCTTCCCAAACATGAGAATGTATGATGGGATCAACAACCCTGACAATCACGTGGTCTCATACAAACAATATACACTTATTATATCAATTCAGAAGGAACTCCAGGAAGCTAGCATGTGCAAAGGTTTCAGTTTAACCTTGACTATAACCACCTTACAATGGTAAATCAACGTGCCAAAAGTATCAACACACTCTTTTGCATCCCTGACGGATCTGTTCCACGAGTAGCAACATATTGAGCCTTTGTATAGCTACATAGCACGCTTCAACTACGATAAGATATCCATCCTAGGATCTAATGCTTTAACTATTATCTCGGCTTTCAAGAGAGGCATGCTATCTGACAGGGACATGTACAAGGAATTGACCATATACCAATGCAAAACCATGGAGGACGTATTGTCCCGAGCATAGACGTTAGTGAAGTAAGAAGAATACTTAACATATCAATCCAAATTTCCTCAGAAGTAGAAACCAAAAGGTGCATGGAATGATAAAAGCAACAAAAACGACAAACCCTATCAGAAGCTTGGGAAAAAGTCAGGAAGCATGAATCATGGCAAATACCATCACCGGCCTATAAAAAAGACCAAAGAAATGGTAGTACTAACATTGCCAAACGTCTTCAATCTCTCCATCTCAAAATTAAAATTGGTAAATATTCTGAGGCATATGGTCCCATAGGTCAAGTGGTCTCAGAAAATGAAAGCACCATAAATATTATGTAACCAGAACTGGTGGTGTGAATTTCACAATGACCTTAGTCATAAAATGGAGGACTGCATCTCACTGAAGTTGGAAGTCGACGAACTACTAAATTAAGGGTACTTCCAAGAATTCCTTTCCGATTAAGCCAAGAAACTTCCTTAATAATAAGCAGGAGAATAACCAACTAACCAAAACTGCTCATGCCTCACTACCTCGACAAGATATAGTAATCAACATAATATCTTGCTGCTCAGAAATAAGCAGCATTAAGCATGTGACTGCTAAAAAGAGCACCCAAAACACCAATAATGGCCAAGAAGTTGGGAAACCAAAGTGGCTTCTTCTGGGAACTAACGAAATAAGTTTCACAGTCAAGGAACAAGAGAAAATCATGGCTTCCCAATTATGACACCCTAGTCATTTCTCTCACGATGACAGTTTTTTGGTGAAGAGAACACTAGTGGACAATGAAAGCTCCACTAATATAATTTTTTTTATATGCCTACAATGATTTAGGACTGGAAAAAGACGAATTGACCCATAAAATCATGTCTTCCATAGGGTTTAGCTGTGAGGTCAAGCAAACTGTAGGAGAAATCACACTACCAATCTACATAGAAAAAGTGAACATGTCTATGAAATTTGTGGTAATCGACTGAAACTCATCCTACAATATGATAATGGAACGTCCATGTATCCATGATATGGGAACCGTCTATTCCACACTCCATCAGGAATTCATATTCCCCCACTCCATGGTGCATCAACGAGATCAAAGGGATCAAGAGAGTTCCCACTCCTACTATCAAAAAACTCAGAGGGGCAAGACCAATGTATTATAGCAATCACAACAAAAAGCCACAGTCTCATATACAGAGGAGCCATAGGTTGAAGAACTCGAAGAAGTGTCATTGGTTTAAGAGGATTTCAGCATGAATCTCAAAATATGTTCTAAATTTCCAGCGGGTCTAAGGTATAGATTAATATATTTCTTCTGGCCTAACTCCAATTGCTTCGCAAGGTCCGATGTAGTCATGCTAGGAATATACCAGAAAATCATTATGGGCAAGCTACATGTTGATCCTCTACAGCAGCCAACAAAACAGACTAGGATGAAAATTTCTCCGGAATAGGACACCAACATCAACGATGAAATTAGGAATCTACTAGATAATAGGTTTATAAGAGAAGTGCAATACCTGGAATGGCTAGCCAACGTGGTAGTACTTCAAAAAGGTAAATGGCGAGTCTGCATAGACTTCACCAATCTCAACAAGTCATGCCCAAATGATTCGTTTCCTCTAACTAACATTGAAAAGATAGTCGACACAACGACATGACACCAGCTAATGAGCTTCATAAATGCCATCTCCGTGTACAACCAGATCCCAATGCACTTGGATGACCAAGAAAAAAACTCTTATCATAACATTCATGGGCATTTACTGCTACAAAATTATGTCTTTTGGTCTGAAGAATGCCAACTCCACCTACTAAAGGCTGGTAAACATGATGTTAGCCGAGAAAATACACTAGATCATAGAAGTCTACATAGACGACATGCTTGTCAAATCACTGGAATCAATAAACCATATATCTCATTTACATTAAGCATTTCCACTCTAAAGAAATATAACATGAAGCTCAATCCGGTCAAGTGCTCATTTAGGGTTAGCTTCTGGAAATTTTCGGTTACATAGTCACGCACCGTGGCTTCAAGGCTAACCCAGAGAAAATAAGAGCGATCTATGCAAGTCCCTCACCAAGGAATTCAAAAGATGTACAAAAATTAACAACAAGAATTGCAGCTCTGACCCATTTATCTTCAAATTATCAGACAAGTGCCACGCATTTTTTGAGAATCTGAATAATTCTAGAGATTTTAAATGGGACGAGAAATGTGAAAGTTCCCTCACCAAGTTGAAGGAATATCTCACCACACCTCCTCTACTATCGAAGCCCCAAAACGAAGAGGTATTATTGGTCTATCTAATGTATCAAATCATGCAGTGAGTGTTGTTCAGGTACAAAAAGAAGGAAGCAAGCAACTTTCAGTATATTACGTCAGTATATCTCTCTTTGATACATAAATGTGTTACATCCATCTCGAAAAGTTGGACCTAGTATTGGTCGTGACAGCTAGGAAACTACGCTCTTATATCTAGGCTTATCAAATCATGGTGGTGACATCCTTTCCCATTAAATTTGTACTCCATAAGCTGGAAATATCATGCCGGCTAGCTAAATGGGCAGTAAAACTCAGAGATACAATGTAATATTCAAGCCATCCACAACTATCAAGTCACAAGTACTCACAAAATTTGCAGGTGAATTTTCCCCAGCCATGCTCCTTGCTCTAGAGTAAGAAATAAACATCCACAAAGATGATAACCAAGCGGGAGAATAGATCCTACATGTAGACAGATCCATCAATGTAAAAAAGGAATGATTAGGCATCGTACTCATCTCCCCAACAGGAGATACGTCTTTAAGAGCCAGAAAATGCAACTTTAAAGCAACCATCAACGAAAGTGGGTACGAGGTCCTAATAGTCAGACTTTCCCTCGCCAGACAAATGGAAGCTAAAAACATCCAGGTCTACAGTGATTCATAGCTGATAGCCAATCAAACTCAAGGGGAGTATTAGGCCAAAGACGCCTGCATGGCTAAATACCTGGCCATAACCAAACGTCTAATCGATAAGTTGATAAGTTTTAGAATTGCAATCCCTAAAAACAGAATTCTCAGGCCGGCGCCCGACTAACCTCAGTATGCCTTTGAAACTAAAAGCCAGATGAATACCCCCTTTTTGTGCTCCAATAGTCAGCAACAGAAAATGAGACTATGCCACCAGAGATTTCGACTATTAAAGAAGAACTGACATGGATAACTTTCATCATCAAGTATTTAGAAAAAGATATTCTTCCCAACAACTACAATGAAAACTTAATAATAATAAAAAATAGGCGGCCAAATATTATTTCTCCTAAGGAAGATTATTCATGAAATCATTCACCAGACCCTATATGTGCACACCATAGCATGACAAACTCATATTAAAATAATTATATGAAAGGGAATGTGGTTCTCACTCGAGTGGTTTTAAAATCATTCAAAAATCTTGTAATCAGATAATTCAATAATAATAGATGTGTTAGTTGATTTCCAAACCAAACCATTTAATCTAGAGAAATTTCTTGTGATGTCACTACAAACATTCACAAATATAAAACACAATGATCAAAATGAATAAAATAAGTTTCATTAAAGAGGTAAAATATACATATACTTTTAAAATTAACTAATATAAACTTAGAGTTTAGATTTGAGGAGTGATATTTGGAAGGTATGGCTTATGATTTTTAAAAAGTAATAATTAATATTTAAAATTTTTAAAAAATAATTATAAAAATAGTTTCAAAAAGAATTTTTGGATTTCAAATAAAATTTTGAGAAAATAAAATAAAAATAAATTAGAAAAAATGTTCGAACATAAAGTTTTTTAAAATAAAATAAATAAAAAAATTTATTTTTATTATTAATTTATATATGTATATATATATTATATACTCCCTCCGTTTCTAAATAATCCATTTTCTAGCAAAAACTTTTGTTTCAAAAAGTTACATTTTTTACTTTTTCAATGCAATTTTTAGTAGTTAATAATGATAAATTGTAAACTTCAAGAAAATTAATTGTACTTATTGAATTTTAATTGGTTAAAAGTTATGGGAAATAGTTAATCACAAAAAATTATACATTTAATGCTAAGATTTAATTTGTTTTATTAATATGTGTGAAAAACCTAGAACATGTAACATTTTGAAACGGAGGGAGTATAAAGTAAGTGTATAATTCTTTTATTTTGTAATGAACTTATTTTAGTCACTTTCTTTCTTGCGTGTTTTTTGGTTAAAAATTAGAGTTTTAAAGAGATTTGTCCTTTAATTTACCACGTTGCAATAATTTTAACAATTTCTATTTTGAAATAATTCTTGTGCGTTGTTGATAATAATATTCTCAATTTTGAAAAACTAAATACTTATTTCTAATTTTTTCTGGTTTTGATTATCAGAAAAACTAGTTCTAGCTATAAACAAATCATAATCAATTATGTTTAAATTCATATTCTTGTTGTTTATTTTTAAGATTCCAAACATGATGCTTTCTGGCCATCATAACTAAAAATGCATAACAAATATTATGGGTTGATGGTGTTTTACGGATGGATCATAGAAAATGCATGAAATTTATTCAGGACAAGGATGGTATGGTATGCTAGAAGGCTTTTATGGTTTGTTGGGGGTAAGGAATACGAGAGTCAGTCTCTCACCATTACATTCGAAAATAAAAGCGCTTATCTGGACCATGGAATGTATGAGAAATCTACGTCAATTTCAATCATAGTTGCAACGGATTGTTCTCAATTAGTGAAAATAGTTTCAGCATTAGAAGAATGGCATGTATTTACAAGTTACATGGAAGACATCAAGATTATAAGGGAAAATTTCATCTACTCAGAGATCATTCATATATCTCGAATAGATAATTTAAAGGTGTATATCTTAATCAACGATCTAAACGGTTAATTTTCCCTCTGAGCTGGCCATGCTAATTGGTTCAATGCTGAACTGGTGAAATTCATTACATGCCGCTGAACATCGTTCCTTCTGTTTCATTTTACGTGTTGTCCTAAATTTGTGCATACAAATTAATAAAACATTTAATTTTGTATATTTCTTATAGAAAACATCATTACTTAGTAACCTGAACTCTTATTAGAATTTTCATGAAAATGATTCAAAAGATTTTGGGAGACACTTCCATTTTGATGCTATCAAGTAACCTAAACATTTTTCATCTAAGAATGACCGCAGATAACTTCGTGCAGTTGTTCTCTAACCCAAACTGGTCCCGAGCTCAGTTTTACTTTAATTTTAGTAGGTTCTCCGAAGGTACCACAATGAAGTTATGAACGACATTGACCGTCTTTTATGTGGTGTATATAAGTTTGCTCACCATTCAGAAATGATCAGGAACATGTTCAAAATGCAAAAATCAAAATCTTGCACGAACACTAATTAGACACAAGTTCATGAACGTAATTGTTCTACTCTTAAGATTTTCGTGGTGGTTTTAAAACATAAGCGAATATAGTTTTAAACACTATTTATAAATATTGGTTTGAAACTATGATTTACAAAGCAATATTTTGACGTTTTTATCATGGTTTAAGGTAAATAATAAGACTTTCCCGTACTTATATTAGCAGATAAATTTTTAATACTATCCTTTAAGATGACATAATACTTCTCATGATTTATAGAACTTTTTTTCTTTGATTGATTTTATCAATATTGTTCATTATTATCTTCTTTTTTCCTTAATGATCAAGTTGAGAGCAAAATACAAACCAAAACAACCTAAAATCCTAAACGGATTCCTAGAGAGAAACTTAAACACCAAAATCCAAGAAAAAATGGACTTAAAACTTACATGCATGGTTATTTTGATATCTAAATATATTCTTACCTATCAAAATTGGAATATGATCTAACAATGCCGTGGAAAGATGTATAAAAAGGAACAAAAGGAATAAAAACAAAAGCCACAACGCTTACTTACATATTTTATCTTTATTAGTAAAACAAATCCAGAAGACAAAATGTTGTGTAAGACGATATGGGAAGTATTCTCGGGACATTGACTATACTTTTCTTGCACATTCATAAAATTTTAGTTATAATCAAGTTAGAACCATATTTATTTGTTTTACACCATTAAATATAGAGAATTTTTCTTAGATAGCTCCTTTTAGTTTGTTCTTCACAAAAATAGTTTTCAAAGAAAAAAAATGACTAAAATAGTTTTTTTTAAGCTAAATTTTTTATTAATATGCATTTATACCCCTAGGGTTAACTAATTTAGACTTTAAGGTTTATAGTAAAGGGATGAGTCTCGGGATAGAGTTTCAAATTTTTAAAAAACATTGAAAAAATTGAAATTTTTTTTTTTAAAAATGCTATTTTGGTCATTTTTTTTTCAATGACTATTTTTGTGACAAAAATTTAAAAATGGCTATTTAAGAGAATTGCCCTTAAATATATTTCAAAATATTTTTGTACAGCACATATAATGTCTACTATATGTACAACTCTTCATTTCAATATAAAACGACTGAACCACTATCATTGTATTAATTATGACATCTTAAGATACTACATAAAAATATTTAATTTGAAAAAATACTATGAGGGTTTGATTAGTTTTGCCACTACCATCCACAAATGCTATGTTTGTGAGTGGTAACAATTATTGGTGTTTTACAATTATTACAAAAACACTAATTGGTTTATTACTTCAATTTGCTATAAACTTCTCAAAATAAAAAATTGGTTCCATTTATCATTTGCAGTTGAAGATAGTTGTGGATAGGTAAATATTTTTTTAAACTTTATTTAATTAAAAATAAAATATTCAACTAAAAATATTATATCTATTTTAATTTATATTCCCTAACCAATATCATAATTTATGCTATAAAAATATTTGCTATGATTTTTAGATATTAATATCTATATACATATATAAGTCAAACAAACCATTTTAAAAATCTAATACTAATTTTCATAAAAGATTTTTTTTTATTAAACTATAATGTTTATATTTTATTAAAATAATATTATTTTAAAAATGTATTAATATTAATAATTTATTATGGTTATCTACCAATCATAAATATTCCGTAAATAGAAATTGTTGCGTTTAAACTAATTATACATTTAATCCAATAAAACACTTAATCTTTTAAACCCAAATCACGATATCCATTGTACATTATTAATAAGAATTTCTAATAAAGTTATAATTCTATTTTGTTAAAGCGTTTAAGGTACAGTTTAAAAGTTGTATAACAATTCGTTAGCTCATTCAAAATTACTAGAGTTTAAGTTCTAACAATCATTATAAAAACAAGGACAATTCTCTTAAATAACATTTTTTAAGTTTTTGTCACAAAAATAGCCTTAAAAAAATAAAATGACAAAAAAAGACTTTTTTTTTTTTAAAATTTTGATTTTTTTTTAATTTTTTTTTGAAATTTGAAACCCTAACCCCATACCCACCCCTTAACTCTAAACCCTAAAGTGCAAATTAGTTAACCCTAGGGGTATAAATGCATATAAATGATTTTTTTAGCTTATAAAAAAAACATTTTGGTCATTTTCTTCCTTAAAAACTATTTTTGTGACAAACAAACTAAAAAAGGCTATCCAAGGGAATTTCTCTAAAAACAATTCAAGAACTATATTCTGAGCTTTTAACCACTAGTTTCAAGTTTTATGAAATCTGGAATTATTTTTCCCTATTTATTCTCATAAATACTCTCATATATATCTTGGATCTTTTATTTGGAATTTTGCTGTCCCTCTGTTCGAAGCATTCTTTGCTTAGAAACAGGTTAGCCCCAGGAATAAAGTTAAGATCCCACCCCCAACGTTTTGGGTTCAAGAGATACATTTTATCTTTGTCTGATATTATTTCTTTTCAAGAAAGTTTAGCATCGTCGAACATGCTGATTGCTGAACATATCTAAATGCTTTTATGCACCTTAGAATTTTCATCGTTTTACAGTTCGAACTACAGTTCAATCAATTAAAAAAAGGTCCGATGCCTTTAGTTTAGATATAAGGGCTTATTTGTGAAATAAATTAGTTTTATAGAGAAAAGTAGAGAAAGATAAAAAGAAAAAAAAAGAGAAAAGATGTAGTTTTGGTTAATTAGTGAATTACAATTCTTTTAGTAGGAATTGCAATTTCCATAGACATAATATCAATGGACGTTTAAACAGAAAACAAGTCCAATAGTGTATATATACTAGAGTAAATAGCAAGAAAATGTTTATTGCATTTTGTCATTTAATACACTATTATATATTTATTTTATTATTTTTATTTGACATTTTAGAATTATACAAAGAGATTAAAAAGTTTAATTTTATAGATTTTATAAATAAAAACCGTATTAACTATTTAATTAATCATTATTCAACCAATATAATACAATCTGCAGAATATATAAAAAATTATACAGCATAAAAATTAATAAATTTTATATTAAAAGTTAAAAATGTTATCTAATTAAAAAAAAAGTTCCAAAACGTCATCTATTAATAAATATATGAAGTAATATATATTTTTTTTTTGCAAACACAACTTTAATTGCTTAGGACGAATAATCCTAAACATCTGGAAATTTGAATCCACTCTTGCATTAGCTACATAGTTTGTTATTCACGTTTTAATACTGTTAGAATATTTTTAAAGGTGTATCATTTGATAGAAAACATAAACAATAAAGATTTTTTTTCTCTAATAGTGTATTATTTTGAGGCGAAAATAAAAATATGAATAGTATCCCTAATTTTTTTAAAAAATACTATGCACAACTTTTTTTACTATTGAAGTTTTCTATTTACAAATTGATCATTAATTTTTTATTATATAATTTTATTTTATATCTGAAAGATTAGATATTTTTTGTTTTGTAATTTACTGAAATTAATAATATTTTTAATAATACAATTATAAGTTCATATAAATCGTTGTCTATTCTCTTAAAAAATAAATTATGTATACAATAAGATTTATTTAGAATATAAAATTATAATTGGGTAAAATTCTTAAGTTGTTTTTTTGAATATATAGCATTATTAGAATTAAAACATGTTTGAGATACTTTATTTTGAGGGAAAATGGAAGTTAATAATTGGAACAAAATTCAAATTTATTTTGAGTTTACATTATTTTGAGTTTACATTATTTTGAAGAAAATGTGAAGAAAACCATTATAGATACCCTTATTATTTACATTTCGTTACTGAAAAGTTTATATATAGATAAAATAAATATACAGACATGTGTAATCCCTATTACTTAACCACGAATCAACGTTGCAGTATCATCATCCTATGGGACTTTGCAGACGGATTTCTCTAATGCCTACCTATATTTAGTAATTTTATAATTAAAAGTTTGTGTTTTAGTTAACAATCTTTACCTAACTCGAGTGAGTTTTCTACAATTGTTTCTTCAAAAGCAAAAAGAAAAATCGATGAACAACACCACTAAGTAAAGTCAAGCAGCTTGTTCATCATATTTCCCTATAGTTTTGAATGAATATAACCTATAAGTTCGAACAACTCGCAAGAATTATACATTCTTTCATGGTACATGTGAAACTTCATGCATGTGTAGTAGTATCACATTTTACGAGTGAAAATAAAAAAAATACTTATTTACATATGCAAGTAGCAAGAACAAAAGAAAAACTTGGTCGGAGCATTAGAAGATATTTAAAACAAAACGTACATGACAAATAAACATGCCACATGTGTAAGCAAATAGCATAGCTGTATATATCCCATACTTCAAGTCTCCATCTACCATGCCAACATTAATCCTTGATGGAGACACTATCTAAAAGCACTTCAACTAACACACATTCACTAAATAAGCTTAGTTAGATAACACCATACCTATACAAACAGTTATAACTCTCGTGGGCTTTATAATTTTCTATGTAGTTCTCATCTCAGTCTATACTACTTCTTTACTCATTTAGTATAAAAGGATGATTTTTTTTTAATCAAACATGATCATATCTAGAACAAGACAAAACGATGATACATGTATATATTATATGAAAACAAATGAAAGAAAAGCGAATCGTGATGCGACCGTTCCCTTGGCTTGTCAAAGAAATCGTGACCATAGCCCGACCCGGTTTCAGCTGTCCTAAACGAATGGTAAACCGACACGTAATCATAGTTCCAGCACACGTAAGCAGTCCCCGTCACCGTGTGAGACAACATGGGCCCTCGCTGCCGTCTCTTAACGAGACCAATTTTCATCGGCAGCTTCTCTGTTAAAAACTCACTGTTTTTTTTTTAACTTAACGCCGTTAAAGCTTTATCTTTCCTCGTCGTATAAATACCCAGAGAAGCTCTTGTCTCATCTCTTGCTCTTCGTCATAATTTATATACTCCCAAGACAAAATAAACGTTAGTGACCCGACAACCCGAAACCTCTTCCTCTTTATTTTCTTTTAAAAACGAGTTTCGGCCGTTGTGATTTTTAATCTGCTTCTCTCTTCGGGTAGAAAAATATTCTGATAGAGATTTCTGGGGATTTTATTTTTTCTTTTGGATATTTTTAAGCAGTGAGTTTTATTGCTTCGTGAGAGAGAGAGAGAGTAAGAGCGTTTGTGTCAGAATCAGCAGATTCGATATCGCACGAAGAAGAAGACGACATTTTCAGGTCAGTCCTAGTTTCGTTGTGAGAAATCCATTTTCTAAAGATTTTTATCGGAAAATGAAAAAAAAATCAGAGAGATTCGTTGCTTACTTTTTTTCTTTCTCTTCTGTTCTCCATAAGCAATTGAGAAAGAAAAAAAAACAGAGAATTCATTCGTTTTTCGATCGATCTTTTCAAACTATTTTTCTCTAAAGAAAAAAAAAGATCCAACGGATTTTTTTTTGTGTATTGCCTTTACCTGCTGCATTTTTTTCCTTTACTGTCACTTGATTGATTTGATTTTTGACAGATTTGATTCATCACTTCTCTCCAGGTTTTCTGATAGTTTACTAAGCATCCAAATATACTTTTTTTTGTTCTCTCACTAAAACTCAAATCGAAAATTTCTACAGCCTTCCAGGAAAATTTACCGTTTCTTATTCATTTTTTAAAAGTTTCGCGGGTATTTATTGTTCTCTAACTTTACTTCTCTTTTTTCACTAAGAACGCCGAATTTTTCTCTGCCATATAAAAAGCTTTTAATTCATCATTATGATCAACCCTTTATTCACATTTATTGTGCAGCCATTGATGATGGTCTAGTAGTATATATGTAGGCTTAGACACAGACGACAGAACGAACCTCACTCGTGCCCGGAGACGGAGATATAGACTAAACCTTAAAAGCAGAGCTCTGCTAACTAACAATAATCTCGAATCAGATTCGCAGTTATCGAAACAAAAGGTGAGTACAAACCACCCCACCTATTATTATTCCATTCAAATCAAATTCAATGCTTTGAGAAATCAGTTATTGCATTTGCTTATCAAAAAAAAAAAAAGCAAGAGTTTTACTACTCCCCCTAT
>MU106893.1:10767-77950 GCA_012274485.2 Sinapis alba | reverse complement strand
AGAATGTGTTTATAAATTTTTAAGAAACACAAAAGCATATAATTTTCAGTATATAGAGTATTTACCGAAAACTCAATATTTTCGAAGGGGTTAACCCACATATTTTGAGAAATTTTCAAAAAAATGAAAATCTTGTTTTAATGAATAGTTGCATCGTTCACTGACATATGATGATTTTCAAAGAGGTTTGGAACATTTGTTGTCTCCGTTTCTCTAGATAATAGTTATTTTAGTGGTTATTTCACTGTTTTAGGTAGATTATGAAGTTTTATTAAATAAATTAACAAGTAGTTAGAAATTATACCCATTATCATGAAAAAAAAATTTCCATACATTAATTCAAATTTTGAATGTGTTTATCTATTTTTAAGTAACACAAAAGCATATAATTTTCAGTATATAGAGTATTTACCGAAAAGTCAATATTTTCGTAGGGGTTAAGCCACATATTTTGAGAAATTTTCAAAAAGATGAAAATCTTGTTTTAATGCATAGTTGCATCGTTCACTGACATATGATGATTTTCAAAGAGGTTTGGAACATTTGTTGTGTCTGTTTCTCTACAAAATACATATTTTAGTTGTTATTTCACTATTTTAGGTAGATTATGAAGTTTTATTAAATTAATTAAAAAGTAATTAGAAATTATACCCATTATCATGAAAAAATGTTTTCCATACATTAATTCAAATTTAGAATGTGTTT
This sequence comes from Sinapis alba, assembly GCA_012274485.2. Lineage (NCBI taxonomy): Eukaryota > Viridiplantae > Streptophyta > Magnoliopsida > Brassicales > Brassicaceae > Sinapis > Sinapis alba. Next base: position 77,245 of record MU106893.1, on the reverse strand, counting down.
ATCTATTTTTAAGAAACACAAAAGCATATAATTTTCAGTATATAGAGTATTTACCGAAAACTCAAAATTTTCGTAGTGGTTGTTAACCCACATATTTTGAGAAATTTTCAAAAAAATGAAAATCTTGTTTTAATGCATAGTTGCATCGTTCACTGACATACGATGATTTTCAAAGAGGTTTGGAACATTTGTTGTGTCTGTTTCTCTACAAAATATATATTTTAGTTGTTATTTCACTGTTTTAGGTAGATTATGAAGTTTTATTAAATTAATTATTAAGTAGTTAGAAATTATACCCATTATCATGAAAAAAAGTTTTCCATACATTAATTCAAATTTAGAATGTGTTTATAAATTTTTAAGAAACACAAAAGCATATAATTTTCAGTATATAGAGTATTTACCGAAAACTCAATATTTTCGTAGGGGTTAACCCACATATTTTGAGAAATTTTCAAAAAAATGAAAATCTTGTTTTAATGCATAGTTGCATCGTTCACTGACATATGATGATTTTCAAAGAGGTTTGGAACATTTGTTGTCTCCGTTTCTCTAGAGAATAGTTATTTTAGTGGTTATTTCACTGTTTTAGGTAGATTATGAAGTTTTATTAAATTAATTATTAAGTAGTTAGAAATTATACCCATTTATCATGAAAAAATGTTTTCCATACATTAATTCAAATTTAGAATGTGTTTATAAATTTTTAAGAAACACAAAAGCATATAATTTTCAGTATATAGAGTATTTACCGAAAACTCAATATTTTCGTAGGGGTTAACCCACATATTTTGAGAAATTTTCAAAAAAATGAAAATCTTGTTTTAATGCATAGTTGCATCGTTCACTGACATACGATGATTTTCAAAGAGGTTTGGAACATTTGTTGTGTCTGTTTCTCTACAAAATATATATTTTAGTTGTTATTTCACTGTTTTAGGTAGATTATGAAGTTTTATTAAATTAATTATTAAGTAGTTAGAAATTATACCCATTATCATGAAAAAAAGTTTTCCATACATTAATTCAAATTTTGAATGTGTTTATAAATTTTTAATAAACACAAAACATATAATTTTTAGTACATAAAGTAGTTACCGAAAACTCAATATTTTCGTAGAGGTTAACCCACATATTTTAAGAAATTTTCAAAAAAATGAAAATCTTGTTTTAATGCATAGTTGCCTCGTTCATTAACATATGATGATTTTTAAAGAGGTTTGGAACATTTGTTGTCTCCGTTTCTCTAGAGAATATATACTTTAGTGGCATTATTTTAGGTAAATTATGAAGTTTTATTAAATTAATTATTAAGTAGTCAGAACGTATACCCATTTATCATGAAAAAATGTTTTCCATACATTAATTCAAATTTAGAATGTGTTTATAAATTTTTAAGAAACACAAAAGCATATAATTTTCAGTATATAGAGTATTTACAGAAAACTCAAATATTTTCCTAGGGGTTAACCCACATATTTTGAGAAATTTTCAAAAAAATGAAAATCTTGTTTTAATGCATAGTTGCATCGTTCACTGACATATGATGATTTTCAAAGAGGTTTGAAACATTTATTGTCTCCGTTTCTCTAGAGAATGGTTATTTTAGTGGTTATTTCACTGTTTTAGGTAGATTATGAAGTTTTATTAAATTAATTAATAAGTAGTTAGAAATTATACCCATTATCATGAAAAAATCTTTTCCATACATTAATTCAAATTTAGAATGTGTTTATAAATATTTAAGAAACACAAAAGCATATAATTTTCAGTATATAGAGTATTTACCGAAAACTCAATATTTTCGTAGGGGTTAACCCACATGTTTTGAGAAATTTTCAAAAAAATGAAAATCTTGTTTTAATGCATAGCTGCATCGTTCACTGACATATGATGATTTTCAAAGAGGTTTGGAACATTTGTTGTCTCCGTTTCTCTAGAGAATAGTTATTTTAGTGGTTATTTCACTATTTTAGGTGGATTATGAAGTTTTATTAAATTAATTATTAAGTAGTTAGAAATTATACCCATTATCATGAAAAAATGTTTTCCATACATTAATTCAAATTTAGAATGTGTTTATCAATTTTTAAGAAACACAAAAGCATATAATTTTCAGTATATAGAGTATTTACCGAAAACTTAATATTTTCGTATGGGTTAACCCACATATTTAGAGAAATTTTTAAAAAAATGAAAATCTTGTTTTAATGCATAGCTTCATCGTTCACTGACATATGATGATTTTCAAAGAGGTTCGAAACATTTGTTGTCTCCGTTTCTCTAGAAAATAGTTATTTTAGTGGTTATTTCACTGTTTTAGGTAGATTATGAAGTTTTATTAAATTAATATTAAGAAGTTAGAAATTATACCCATTATCATGAAAAAATGTTTTCCATACATTAATTCAAACTTATATTGTGTTTATAAATATTTAATAAATTCAAAACCATATAATTTTCAGTATATAGAGTATTTACTAAAAATTCAATATTTTCTTAGGGCTTAACCCACATATTTTGAGAAATTTTCAAAAAATGAAAATCTTGTTTTAATGCATACCTTCATCGTTCACTGACATATGATGATTTTCAAAGAGGTTCGAAACATTTATTGTCTCCGTTTCTCTACAAAATAGTTATTTTAGTGGTCCTTTCACTGTTTTAGGTAGATTATGGATTTTTATTTAATTAATATTAAGAAGTTAGAAATTATACCCATTATCATGAAAAATGTTTTCCATACATAAATTCAAATTTAGATTGTGTTTATAAATATTTAAGAAACACAAAAGCATATAATTTTCAGTACATAGAGTATTTACCGAAAACTCAATATAATCGTAGGGGTTAACCCACATATTTTGAGAAATTTACAAAAATATGAAGATCATGTTTTAATGCATAGTTGCCTCATTCATTGACATATGATGATTTTTAAAGAGGTTTGGAACATTTGTTGTCTCCGTTTCTCTAGAGAATAGTTATTTTAGTTGCTATTTCATTGTTTTAGGAAGATTATGAAATTTTATTAAATTAATTATTTAGTTAGAAATTATACCCATTCATCATTGAAATAACCACTAAAGTATATATTCTCTAGAGAAACGGAGATAACAATTGTTCCAAACCTCTTTGAAATCATTATATGTCGGTGAACGATACAACTATGCATTAAAACAAGATTTTCATATTTTTGAAAATTTCTCAAATTATGTGGGTTAATCCCTACGAAAATATTGAGTTTTCGGTAAATACTCTATATACTGAAAATTATATGCTTTGTGTTTATTAAAAATTTATAATCACATTGAAAAATTGAATTAATGTATGGAAATCATTTTTTCATGATAAATGGATGTAATTTCTAACTACTTTATAATTAATTTAATAAAACTTCATAATCTACCTAAAACAATGAAATAACCACTAAATATAAAACATTGAAATAACTACTAAAGTATATATTCTCTAGAGAAACGGAGACAACAAATGTTCCAAACCTCTTTGAAATCATTATATGTCGGTGAACGATACAACTATGCATTAAAACAAGATTTTCATATTTTTGAAAATTTCTCAAATTATGTGGGTTAACCCCTACGAAAATATTGAGTTTTCGGTAAATACTCTATATACTGAAAATTATATGCTTTTGTGTTTATTACAAATTTATAATCACATTGAAAAGTTGAATTAATGTATGGAAAACATTTTTTCATGATAAATGGATGTAATTTCTAACTACTTTATAATTAATTTAATAAAGCTTCATAATCTACCTAAAACAATGAAATAACCACTAAAATATATATTCTCTAGAGAAACGGAGACAACAAATGTTTCGAACCACTTTGAAAATCATTATATGTCAGTGAACGATGCAGCTATGCATTAAAACAAGATTTTTTGTTTTTTTGAAAATTTCTCAAAATATGTGGGTTAACCCCTACGAAAATATTGAGTTTTCGGTAAATACTATGTATATATGTATATTGAAAATTATATGCTTTTGTGTTTCTTAATTTTTTTTTAACACATTGTAAATTTGAATTAATGTATGGATAAAAAAATTCATGATAAATGGGTATAATTTCTAACTACTTAATAATGAATTTAATAAAATTTCATAATCTACCTAAAACAGTGAAATAACCATTAAAATAACTATTCTCTAGAGAAACGGAGACAACAAATGTTCCAAACCTCTTTAAAAATCATCATATGTCAATGAACGAGGCAACTATGCATTAAAACATGATTTTTATATTTTTGAAAATTTTTCAAAATATGTGGGTTACCCTACGAAAATATTGAGTTTTTGGTAAATACTCTATATATTAAAATTATATGCTTTTGAATTTCTAAAAAAAATTATAAACACATTCTAAATTTTAATTAGTGTATGGAAAACATTTTTTCATGATAATTGGTGTAATTTCTAACTACTTAATAATTAATTTTTAATTTAACTTTGTAATCTATCTAAAACAGTGAAATAACCACTAAAATATATATTCCGTAGAGAAACAGAGACAACAAATATTCTAAACCTCTTTGAAAATCATCATATGTCAGTGAACTATGCAACTATGAATTAAAACACGATTTTCATTTTTTTGAAAATTTCTTAAAATATGTGGGTAACCCCTACGAAAATATTGAGTTTTGATAAATACTCTATATACTGAAAATTATATGTTTTTGTGTTTCTTAAAAATTTATAAACACATTCTATATTTGAATTAATGTATGGAAAACATATTTTCATGATAAATGGATATATATTATAACTACTTAATAATTAATTTAATAAAACTTCATAACCTACCTAAAACAATGAAATAACCACTAAAATATTTATTCTCTAGAGAAACGGAGACAACAAATGTTGAAAACCTCTTTGAAAATCATCATATATCAGTGAACGATGCCACTACGCATTAAAACAAGATTTTGAAAATTTTGAAAATTTCTCAAAATATGTGGGTTAAGCCCTACGAAAATATTGAGTTTTCGGTAAATACTCTATATACTGAAATCATCTTATGTTAGTGAACGATGCAATTATGCATTAATACAAGTTTTTCATTTTTTTTACTATTTCTCAAAATATGTGGGTTAACCCCTATAAAAATATTGAGTTTTTGGTAAATACTTTATATATTAAAACTTATATTCTTTAGTGTTTTAAAAAAATTATAAACTCAATTCTAAATTTATATTAATGTATGCCAAACTTTTTTTCATGGTACATGGGCGTCATTTCTAATTTTAAACAATTAATTCAATAAAGCTTCATAAACTACCTAAATCATTGGAATAACAACTAAAAACTCTATTCTCTAGAGAAACGGAGACAACAAAAAATTTAAACCTCTTTGACCATCATCCTATGCCAGTGAAAGATGCAACTATGCATTTAAGCAAGATTTTTATTTTTTGACTATTTTTCAAAATATGTGGGTTAACAACCCCTATGAAAATATTGAGTTTTTGGTAAATATTTTATATACTAAAACTTATATTCTTTAGTGTTTTAAAAAAAATATAAAACCATTCTAAATGTATATTAATGTATGCCAAACCTTTTTCATGGGACATGGGCATCATTTCTAATTTTAAACAATTAATTCAATAAAGCTTCATAAACTACCTAAATCATTGGAATAACAACTAAAAACTCTATTCTCTAGAGAAACGGAGACAACAAAAAATTTAAACCTCTTTGACCATCATCCTATGCCAGTGAAAGATGCAACTATGCATTTAAGCAAGATTTTTATTTTTTGACTATTTTTCAAAATATGTGGGCTAACCCCTATGAAAATATTGAGTTTTCGGTAAATATTTTATATACTAAAACTTATATTCTTTAGTGTTTTAAAAAAAATATAAAACCATTCTAAATGTATATTAATGTATGCCAAACCTTTTTCATGGGACATGGGCATCATTTCTAATTTTAAATAATTAATTCAATAAAGCTTCATAAACTACCTAAATCATTGGAATAACAACTTAAAAACTCTATTCTATAGAGAAACTGAGACAACAAAAATTTCAATCCTCTTTGATCATCATTCTATGTCAGTGAAAAATGCAACTATGCATTAAAACAAGATTTTAATTTTTTGACTATTTTTTAAAATATGTGGGCTAACCCCTATGAAAATATTGAGTTTTCGGTAAATACTATAAATATTGAAAATTATAATCTTTAGTGTTTTTAAAAAAATTATAAACCCATTCTAAATTTGTATTAATGTATGCAAACCTTTTTCATGGTATATGGGTATCATTTCTAATTTTTAATAATTAATTTAATAAAACTTCATAAACTACATAAATCAATAGAATAACTACAAAGAAATATATATTCTCTAGAGAAACGAAGATAACAAAAATTCCAAACCTCTTTGACCATTATCCTATGTTAGTGTACAGTGAAACTAAGCATTAAAAAGATAGACAACTTTTTTTTTACTATTTCTCAAAATATGTGAGTTAAGCCCTACAAAAAAATAAGTTTTAGGTAAATATTATTTATACTGAAACTTATATTCTTTAATGTTTTTAAAAAACTTATAAACACATTCGTAATTTGTATTAATGTATGTCAAATCTTTTTTCATGGTACATGGACATCATTTCTAATTTTTAATAATTAATTTAATAAAATTTTATAAACTACCTAAATCAATAGAATAACCATATATACAATTCTACTCTCTAGAGAAACGGAGACAACAAAAATTTCAAACATTATTACCATTATCATATATCAGTCATGATGCAACTATGCATTAAACAAGATTTTTCATATTTTTAAATTATTCTCAAAATATTTGGGTAACCCCCTACAAAAATATTGAGTTTTCGATAAATACTCTATATACAAAAATATTGACTCTCCCTATTACCATTCTATTCATTTAATTGACATTTGGTTGGACTTATACTAATTGAAGCAAAGTCATTTACATTCACATTTTTATTAAAAGCCCAATAGCTTATAATATTCCAACAGATAGTGCTGAATGTGACGTGGCTCTTCATGTTCAATCATATAGCTTTATTGCCAAAAAAAAAAAAAAAATCATAGAACTAAAGCAATATGATTTTCAAAAAGATATTATATTAGACAGCACGAATCACTTTGATTACGATTTATCTGGTCACTTATCACGAGATTCACGACGGATATGGTCCAACTAACCAGCACATTTGTCTTTGTGTCTCTTTTTGTTATTTGAAATAAAATTTCGCATTTTATCCTTAGAATATTTTTCTGTGTGTCGTATTCGATGATAATGTATATTGATGTGTAATACATTACAGATGCGTCAACTCTCAAAGATGTAAACACATTGTTCTAGTTTATAGATTTCTATTTGAAGAATCTCTCTGTCATTTCGACTGTGCCGGCTCGCATAATATTTGACTAAAACATTTCATAGCTCTCTCATTACACGCTAACAATTTAACAGGAACAGCAACATATCGTCTGTCATTTTCAAAAGTCTATGCAACTAAAAAAAAAAAAAGAGAGAGAGAACGAAAACTCGATATTCAATGAATACGAAACAATAGTGTGATATTCGAAATAAATTTGGTTAAAAGTTTACACAATGAGGTGTTCGAAATTATTCCAAAAGCAAAGTGAAGATGGATTGAAGTTATGATAGACAAAAGAAAAAGAAAAAAAAAAGAGGAGTGGGTGATCAGACATGGAAGCAAGCGAACAAGAGGATGAGACAAGACTTGAGCGAGTTGCCAAGTGAATCACTCGTCTTCTTAAACTTGATCATCTTCTTGTTCTTGAACCACTTCCTCTGTTTCTTGGAAGACAAGTCTGCTTCCTCCTCCTCCTCGTAGCTGCTTTTGAAAGTGTAGCTTCTGAGATATTTCTGTCTATTGGATTTGTAAACCTCTGGGCTTATGAACCTAACGTAATCTCCTGGTGACTGAAAAGCTTCGTCCTTGCCATTAATCTTCTCGACTCTCATGTTTTGAACATCTTTGATCATCATTTTTTTGTTAGGTAATGTATTCTTCTTTGTCGACTATCCTTGAAGAAGTTTTGTACCTTTATATATATATATTATATATCGTGGCCTGCTGAAAAAGAAAAAGAAAAAACAATATAAACTGTCCTTTCGGAGATTTAATTAGTCACTGATTAATACGACTTTGTAGTTGGTACAGCGCGCAGGATAATTGTTTTAATTCCTTTTTATTCACTTGTTTATTTCGAAATATTTTCACACGTGGAGCTGTAAATGTGGTTTGAATCAGTTGAGGGATAGACGTCACTGCAGCAATACTATAACGTCAAACCGTCGGTACATTTAATCTTAATAAATTACAATAACTAGTCACATCCCGGTAATCTTCAATTATGCATGAAATCTTCGGTCACAGACTTATGGATACTAACGAATGCTGTGATTTGAATTTGAAAATCCGTGATTTCTTAAAAGTTTTTATGAATTTTTGGGTTCGGGAAGTTTCAATTAAACCATTTTAACTTACATCTCAAAAAGGTTTATTACAGTACACATATTAAACAAATTTTCTAATTTTACCTTTATTTCTAATTTATTTCATAAAATAAAATAAAAAGTATTAAATAGGAGTGGAACAGAAATTTAATTATTTTCTTAATTCTTGTCCAAAATATTCTATTTAAGTATTAAGTTATAAATCTCCCTAAAAGATTAAAACTATATATCTCGTTAAATCTTTTATTTAAGAACTGTCTCTTAACTTTGTTTTTAAGATATTACAACTCTCTCTCTCTGGTTATTTAGGTAGGTGCAAACCAAGTGTGTTTTGTGAAAAAGAAAAGATATTTCTAAGTTTATTTAATCTCTATAACACTTTTTAGACGTTTATACTTGTAATTAGGAACAAAAATATTACGATGAAGAAGGACGAGACTTAGAGCATGTTTAACGCCGTTTCTTAGTTGGAGTTTTAGATATTATTGGGAATTAATAAAAGGGAAAATTAGATGTTAATTGAAGAGACGTTCCTTAATTAAGGTCTACAAGATACGTCTCTTAGGAGACACGTGTCCTCCATAAAGAGATTTGTGTTTTTCTCTCTCTCTTGACGGATTCGACGAAGAATCACAGAAGCTCGACCATGGTTCTCTCTGTGGCTCTCCGCCTCTCTCTCTGTGGCTCTACAATCTCTCTCGCGAGTAGTGGAGAGGAGGAAGCATGGCGGATTCCAGGTGAATTTGGCTTCGTATAGTTTTTCAATCAAACTTGAGATTGTAGATATTTGAATGAAAGATCTGTGTTGATGTTAATGCGGATTGGTTCATGTTCTGGGTATTGGGTTATGGTCGAATGAAGTTACAATTCATGGCGACAGTTAGGGCTTCGCTTTGATTTTGAGTTCCAATAGCCATTTTGATAAGCTTTCCATCTTCTGGTAATTCATCTCCTTTTGAGGATTTGGGTTCTATTTAACCTCTGTTTTTATCGACTGCAGATAGACTCTTACTATCCCAGCAAGATCATTGGATTTGAAATCCACAATCCGCGATGCTGTTAACTCTAAAGCCCTTTGTGCCTATCACACTAAAGCCTCGTTTTTCATATAGCATTCCTCTTCATAGTTATCATCATGTTCATTTCTACAAATCCCCGTTAAAGCTCAGAACATATGCACAAAATGGCAGTGGTGGCAACAACGACCTGGCTAAGGAGTTTTCTGGTGGTGTAAACAGGGCGGTTAGTAACGATGGTGGTGGTGATGATCCTAGGAAAGATCGACCTGGCTAAGGAGTTTTGCTATCCTTGTTGCTGCTCTCAAGTATTCTTTTATCGTTGCGCTTCTCATTTTCATTCTCGTCACTCTCCTCTAATAAATGGCATGGATTGTAGAATCTCTTGATTCCATTGCTCTTTTCCTAGTGATTGATTTGAACAATAGTACATATACATGGAATGTACGTGAGCTTGCTTCTGTTCTAACATACAACGTAAGGATATCTTGGAGTCAAAACTTTTTTTAAAGAACCCTTAATTTAGTTTTACCATTGGAGCACTCAAACTTAATAGTCTCTTAACAAGAATTCTTAATTTAAATTTATTATTTAAATATTCATTAAGAGCTTATTTAGGGGTTTCCCAATAATCATGCTCTTAGTAAAGTGTGGAGGATGCATGCATCTTCTGTAGCTTGGTAAAGCGGTCGATATCGAAATGAAGCATTTGAATCAACCGTTTCTGCTTGGTCTGGAAACGGCTTTTGTAAAAGCCTTGGAAGGTAGGTTCGTTTGCGGTTCGGATGAAGAAGGCGTAACCAGCCATGAAATACGTTGAACTTACGTAGTAGCATATGGGCTCCATCACGTCCCATGACAGTTCCCAAAACGTCAACCTAAAAAATCCAATCGTTTGGGCCACAACAAACCCTAGTCCGCCCATTAATTCTCTCCGTACCATATCATCGGCTCTTTTGTCGATATCTGATTTTATTATCTCAAGTTCTTCCAACTCTTGTCTTGTCGGTTCGTTTGTCGGAATTAGGCCAGCCACCGCACTTGTTAACTGTAAATTTTTACCAAAAAAATTAAGGAATTTTTTTTAGTCAGCATGCAATTTTACTGTAATTAAATGCATGCATGCATATATGCATAGAAAACTACCTCTTCGGGTTTAAGGCAGACGAAATTTCCCAAAATGATGACGTTTCCAGCTTCGTCGAGCATATTCGCGACCCGGTTACCTTGTTCAGTATCCCAACTGTTTTCTCCGCATAATCGGACAAACTCCGGCAACGGAACCCAGTTTTTCCCAGTCTCCCTCAGCTTCGATTTCACCATCTCCATTTCTCCTGCTCTCATAAGCTTCTTCACATCTTCCACCGTAACCGCCGGGAAATTTTCCGGAGATGTCTTCTCCGACGTCGGCGGCGGTAACAACTCCTCAAGGCGAAGCCGATTGTTCGCTAAACTCATTTCCCTGAGTTTCTCCATCAGATTACCTCCTTTTGGAACAATCTCCGGCGAGGAAAACGCCCTCTTGTGGAGAAATCTCCGGCGGATTCCAGAATCTCCGGCGTCAGGAGTAATGCCGGGTTTGGTCGGAGGACGCATTCCGGTAAGACCCGAGATCCAGGAATATTTTTTGGAAATGTTGAAGAGATTTCGAACTAGTGTTTTCTTCGACGCCATCGTCGATCTCTAAAAGCTAAGGTTTTAGGGGAGAGACAGAGACAGAACAGAACAGAACAGAACAGAACAGAGAACAAAGCTAGCTTTGTGTTTTGGTCTGCGATTAAAACTGAAAACTTGATAGGCTTCCTTTTATAGGTATCATCGTTGGTTCAGAACAATTAATGACGCAAACAAACGGGAAGCAACAGCATCTTATCACACCATACGTATTTTAACACGACAATTACACATAAGCCTTGCTTATCTATTTCTCGCCTTATTAAACTATTTTAAAAGTTAGTTATGATACAGCTAACTATATATACTCTATTTTAATTAACGAGCCTAATAAACGCATCTATAACAAAGCAAAACGAATAGATATATAGGACCATCTAATATTTATTACCTATTAGTGCAATATTTCCTTTGGTTTATTCCTTTGGTGTGAATACACTCGATGGACATCTCTGATATTTTTAAAATATAAATCATTGACGAATGAAGAATTTCATTCACATTTTTAAATCATGCATGCATAGTAATAATAATATATATGTGATTAAAATGCACATCAGCTCGAAACTATCTAGATGAAAAAAGAAAAAAGAATCCTCGCTTTTGGCGAGTTTGGATAATTAAATTGAGCAAATTCTCTCACGAGAGCAATAGGAGCACAATATATTGAGGATTAAATCGTGTTATGTCATGGGAATTATACAATATTAGAGCATACACGTTTGTAATATCCTAATAGGTATCTCATGATTAAACAAAGTAAAAATAGTACAAATTAGATTTAAAAAATTATCTGATTTTTTTTAAAAAAATCTATTTCTGACACATGTGTTTATTCTAAATATTTTCATTTTTACATCAAATTTTAATAATATAACTAAAATAAAATAAAACGTTAATATTTATACAAATAAAATACTTAACAGAAAATTTGCAAAAGAAAGAGTATGTCACGAATGAAAATGTTTTTATATCGGTTTAGCACGTCACAATTAATGAGTCGCCACGCATCGCGTCCGATCTTTGGAGAAAAGAAAATCTTGCTGACACGCGAAGTCTTCCAAGAACTACTAAAATATTCATCTAAATCATCAAATTAAAACCCGTAAATTATAATTATAACGACATATCTTCAATACTCTAAAACGAAATTTAATGTGATTAGAAAAATGTGTATTATCCTTTAGAATGCGGTGTTCCACAACACGTAGATTTAGATAAGTGCAAGCATCATCTCTGTATATTATTTGTAGGTTTGTTTTTAAAAAACCGGTGAGTTCTTTTAAAAATTAAGCCAAGGAGGAATATCCAGTAGTGGATTACGAAGACACGAGAGAACATATTCCTAACGTAATAATTTATTGTTCGAGAATATGCAGTCATCATCTTTCCAAAAAAAAAAGAAAAAAAAAATTTAGGATATGATTATTGCAAAGTTTTTAACATATTATAAAAATTTAAAATAAGTTAAGAGACGAAAGACAGTTTCTTAACTTTTTTTTTTTAGGTAAAAAACTGAAAGCAAAATAAAAAAAATAGGTTGCCATCATAGTTCGAATCTAAACCCTTTATTTCAGTACAATGTTATATAAACTACTACAATTTTAATTAAATAAAAACTGATATTTGTTAATAATATGGAGGACTGGAAGTCAATGTTTATTTGGCTTCCTCTGAGACCCATACTGAGTTGAAGGCAATGATATGTATTTGTAAGAGCAACATTGTCAAATGTAGTTTATAGTAAGAAGAGAGTGTTTATTATAATAAGATACTGTATAGCACATAATTCATCAAATTCGGGCCACTTTAAGGTAAAACTGAGGTACGTGCATGCGTGTTTCAGAACAGTTTGACCTGCGTGTCGTCGGAGAATCTCACAATTAACTCCCCAAAAAGAAGAAGAAGGGGATACACTGAAAATGTGATAAATTAAGGAGGAGCAGTTGATTAGCTAATAAATGAGTGAGGACACACGTAAACAAGTCGCCACGTAGACGCAAGAGGAGAGTTTGGAATCGATGAGTGTGTGTGTGCATGAGAGAGTGTTGGGGAGTTGATATCTAAGGAGGGTTTCTTTGCTTTTTTTTGTTTTGTTTACTTTACCAACCAAGCTCTCACGAGAAGATCCAAATACTTTAATTGTGGGGTCATTGTTTATGTAACAATAACAAAAAGAAGGGTTGATTCTTTGCTTTTTACGAAGCTACCTTCCCCAGTTGAGCGAACGTTACTGTTTTTATTCACCCACCCACTCTCCCTTTTCATATATATTACCTAGGAACCGATTCTTTTCCCTGCTTTTTCAGGCGGGTAAAACAGTACATGATGGATGATTTCAAATGGGCAAACTATAGTATAGTAGGGCTCAAAAACCTAACTTATAAGCCTATAACCAATTATACATCCCGAGTCTTAACTGAACAACCTGTTCAAATGACATTCATCTATATTATTATGAGATGTGTGATATTTTAAAATAGACAATTCCTAGAAAATCATCTATTTTAAACATATATCATTTAATTCTTTCGTTAACCGAGAAGCATTGTCTATTATACTAAATAATTATACAAAATAAACTAGATTTTGATCCGTACTTCGAAAACACGAGTTTCTTTGAACTATAAAAAAGTTTAATATAAATTAGTATTTTGAAATTTTGTATATTATTGTATTATAGAATCGTATTATATTGAATAAATAAATTTGTTTAAAATTATAGAATTAGTTTATTTGAGATTTTGTTTGTACATTCTTATATAACTCTTTTTTATTCGTAAGCATTTTACTCAGATCCAAAAAACTGAACCGAAACCAATATAAAAATATATGTTTGGGTTCGGGATCGAGCAAAATAACTATTGGATTTTTTTTGTATAGTCTTTGTTCGGGAAATTTTTTTTTTTATATTATGTATATTTAGGTATTTCATATATGTTTTCAGTACTACATATTTTTTAAAAAAAAGTTTCCTATACCTAGGACATACTGTTGAATGATGTTTATGAAAAAAGTATGTTGATTGCAATGAGTGACCTGCCTCGGTCATACTTATATTTATACCAAGGGGGAAAAGAGAGCAGAGAAAGGTTGTAAAATTACCGCTAACATAAAATAGCTGGAGAACAAAACAAAGGTTGAAAGTGTTTTGACTAAAACTTGTTCGCGAAATAACAGGGACTCAAAAATTCAAATGTTTACATTTTTCTCGTCTAAATATGAAGAGGTCTGGTTTACTTTATGAGGCTGGAGAACCAATGTAAGGAATTTTCTACTTATGGTAGAGATAGACGAAGCTGAAGACAAAGAAACCAGCCATCTGCATTAAAACACACACAAAAGATTATGTGTTAGCTCCTTAATCAGTTATATGTGGAGAAAAAAAAGAGTGTATGAAGGTTACAGTGGTAAAGCAGGCTCCATAATAAGGATACGCAGTTGGGATAAATCTCTCATACTCATTGTGTCTGTAAGGCCTCACAGGAATCTGCATATATCCTCATTATTAATTTTTTTACGTCGCATGTCTTTTGTCTAGAAAGATAGCAAAAACTCGAAAGAGATAGTTTACTAACCTGCTTTGATAGAGATAATGTTGTGTAGCCGAGCTTTTCATATTCAACCTTAAATTGGAATACACCATACACATCAGGAACCTTGAAAGATGTATGAAACATACCCTGCAAAGTAGGCAACACCAAGCAGGCTGAGTTCTAACTTCTATTGATGAAAGAAACTTAAATCCCCAAGAAAAAGAGAAGACTCTGTTTTGGAGCTCCGAAATTAAGTCACCTTCTTGTCAGTTGACAAGGTTTTCAGAACATATGGGCTCATCATGTAAAACTGAACCTGCACATCATCTGCTACATACGGTTCCCAGCTCTTCCCTGACCACTCTAGTATCTCCACAGAAAATTCCTGCCATAAAAATGCCACGTTAGAAGCTTGCCGCAGATTCACACTAAATTACCCGGCTATTATATATCACCTAAGGACAGAAAACTTTGGGAGAGTCGGAAGATGTAGAAGAAACCATACCAGGTCATCCTTTATCCTATATATTGCTGGCTCATCTGCTTCTCCAACCCTGTGGTGTACAAGACTACCAGCCTGCACAAATGAACGTACTCATGAAGGTTAAAGTGTGACTAATTAAACAAACAATCTCTTTCTAAGAAAGTTTTTAGGAGAGTGCAAAACAAGTGAAAAAAGACTCTGCATGTACCTTCAGATGGCCTCTTTCGTGGAAGACCCATTTGCTTAGTTCAGTCACAAACTGTTGGTTGCCAGATTTTTCATATCTGGGAAAAAGTTCCCACATAGGATCAGTTAATCTTCTTTCAAAGCGTAACATGTCTATCATTGACAAAAAAAAAACATAGATCTTTGTAGCTACAGATCATGTGAACTAATATTTCACTTGATGAAATATGTGTCTGCTTACTTGTTGGGACTCCCTGCTTTGTGGACACGAGATCTGAATAACCTGCCTCATGCAAACAGATATCTTGAATCAGAAACATCCATACGCATAAATTAGCTAGCTGGAGGAAGACCATCAAAAGATACTCACCTGTCGCTAAACAACAGCAAAGAACCAGAGATCATAACCCTAGCATTGTTCCTGGCCTGCAGTTAACAAAAATACATCATCAAAATCTGCCAGTCAGGAACATGATAGTTCAGGCTTCCTAGGTAGATACATGTGGTAATAGGAGGGAGACAAACCTGCATGACAGAGACTAGCGAAATTGAAGACCCAGTGAGCTGTGGAGGAGTGGACAACTTGGAGCTAGGGTTAGCAGAATAAGCAGAGGGAGAAGCTGAAAGAACTTTGAAAACCTAGCAATGGAGAGTTAATACTGACATCAAGGCATAGTAACTCTCATCACACATTAATATTATACATCAACTAAATGCAAGAAAGAGGAATGTTAATGGATGGAGTCACCAGATTGTTGGTAGGGTTCAATGAATGTGCAACCCCTCTGAAGAGCACGGGAGCCTGTAATCAACACATAATGAACTCAAAAAAAAAAAGAAAAAAAAGAGTTCCCTAAACACATTCCAAAAGAGCATACAAGAGAGCAGGGAGATAACCACCTCAATCTTGCTCTTTCCTAAAATGGAATCGGATTTAACTAAATCGTG
Source organism: Sinapis alba (assembly GCA_012274485.2). Classification (NCBI taxonomy): domain Eukaryota; kingdom Viridiplantae; phylum Streptophyta; class Magnoliopsida; order Brassicales; family Brassicaceae; genus Sinapis; species Sinapis alba. The sequence continues at coordinate 60,897 of MU106893.1, read as the reverse complement.
AGCAGCAATCAAGGTGTGGTCGCCGTCAGAGAAGCTGGAGTGATCAATAACCATTGCTGAAGAATCCTAAGTTACGAGACAACAAAAAAAAAAAGGAGCTAATAAATTCGCATTTTGTTCCTTCCAATGAAATGAAGAAGCTAATAAATTCGCAGAGCAGAGCAGGACGAACCTCATCGAAATCAACCCCACACTCTGTGGCAATCCCCCGAATCAGATCAGATGCAGATGTATCCGCCGATAAGATCAAGTCACGACCCGAATCCACGAAATCAGCTATGGATTTCGAATCCAATGATCCTCCAAGCCCTATTACACATGCCAAAAAAAAGATAATGTCGAACATATATACAAAACTAGCGATAAGGTAAGCTCCGATCTTACGCTCTGTGGAGGGGGCGAAGATGATGAGCCCATCGTACAAGTACTGCCCGTATCGTTGAAGCGCGAGCTTCGAATCCTCAGATAACTTGAAATCGAGATCATATCCACGGGATTTCAGAGTGCTGAAGAACATCGAATGAGAGGATTTGAGTGATAGATCGTCCAGAAGAACCAGAACCCGCCGATCCGTCGGATTATCGACTGAGAAAGAGAAGCTAAGCAACGGAAGAAGGAATAAGGAGATCAGCGCGACGGATCTCGAGAGGTTCATCATATTAGGGTTTACTCACGGGTACAGAGAAAGAAAGTGATCACTCGAGTCGAGAGAGGAAGAAGAAGCTGGCCCGACGACGAACCTACGTAGTTTACTCATACGAGGCGTTGACGATCACGTGCCCTAAACGATGCCGTTTTTGCATTTCTCGGAACATTAAAGTGGGCCAAAATACAATCATTTAAAAGGCGTGAAACTAATACTTGGGCCCTTATGTTTTTATTATATTGCACAAGTGTTAAAAGACTACGGCCCATTTTTCAGGAATCGGACCAACAATACCAACGAAACAAAAATAAACCCAATAGAATTCAAATAAAGCCCACTCCAGTGTTGTTGGATAAAAGACAAGCTTCTTTTTATTCCGACATATCTTATCTGCGCTAGAGACATGTTCTTAAACTTGATCCAGCACGTACCACGAGAATACAGTTTGGATCCATGTGACTAATCGTGAATGTTTATATATCTATCATATAAATCAGTATTAGAATCTTTACTTTAGTACGGGTCTCTTTATACTAATCGTGAATGTTTATATATCTATCATATAAATCAGTATTAGAATCTTTACTTTAGTATCTTAATCACTGCAAAGTAGAAAACACGTTATTTTATTTTATTTATTGTTAATGTTGAGTAGCTTTATTTCTTTTTTTTTTTTTTCTGAATTTAATAGCTTTAGTTAAGCTTTACGGTAATAAACAACGTTTTCAGGGTTTAAACAATTATTTCTTTTCTGAAAAACACCACTAAAAATAGATAATTAAAAACAATTAACAAATTACAAAAATAGTTTATACTTTAATTGATTAGACTGTTTTTAGTAAAAATAAATTTAGCATAAAATATCAAAACATCTTATATTTTGAAGAAAAGAAATTATCTAAAATATTTTATATTATAAAATGGTTGTTTTTGACTAAGTCTCGGTTATTATTTATTCGATGTTTTAACTTTTAACCGAGTTTTTTTTTTGCCTAACTTTTGTTCAGATAAGTTTACATTGGGGACTAATTAATTAGTAGAGGAATCCCCTACATCGTGGCGTAACTTAGGGGCAACTACTGGTCAAATTCAGCCATTAAGGAGGTTTAAGGTCTAGGTCGTTGTGACATTCGCATTTTATAAGATTGCTGAACCATCAGATTATTTTTAGTATTTGCTGTTAAAAATGGACAGATGTGAATTAATCTAAATATAATGCAAAGCTACAGATTGAATCTTGTATATCATGGTTTTGGATATTTAGGTTAAGTTGTCCATCCTTGCATCAAAATACTCTTGCTGCATAAGTTTATTAGCGGTAATCAGTCGCCAGCACAATCAGGATTATATATATATATATATATATATATATATAGGATAGTTATAGTACGAATGTGTTGATTGATAAGCTTTTGACTAAATAAAAGAAAGCAAAAACGTATGGAATCTTGTCTATCTGTTACGCAAAGCACTGAGAGAGTTGGGAGTACGGGAAACAAGGAAGGAAAATGTTGGGATAAACATGACATTTAATTTTTTTAATCATTTTGCTTTAGTGATGATTAATTCGGATTAGTTTATTTAAACATACATTATTATATAACTAAAAGGACAAATAAACGTAAGTCCCAACTCAAAAGCATATGATAAAAGGAATCTATCCCGTGCCATATGCGCATCGTCTTTCCCATTTCCTTCCTAGAAATGCAAATATACACCTCTATGAATATAAGAACTAAACCCTAGTTTGTCCAAAAAAGAGATATAAACTATAGTTAACGACTGTATGGTTTTATCATTACTTTTAAACTAGAGTTTGACATTGGACATTGGTGCTTGAGTTTGAATCCCTAGCTAGCTATCTCACATTTATTACAACTTGTCTTTAACCCCATATTAAGACAAGAGTAAGCAAACCTACGTGAACTCCAAATCTTATCGATCCATTTATAAATTATAAACGATCCATACATTACATATGCCACTAAACTAAATTACTTATCCACATAAACCACCCACATAAAGTCTATCAAAACCACATATATCGCTTAATGGCTAAGACTGATCAATAGAGTACAAATTTAAGGTGGTGCATGCAGCTCTGCCTTTTTTGGGTGCTTTTCTTATGTTTTTATATATAGATTCCACTTCAGCTTTTGTGTGATAATGGTGTAAATGCGACTGACGATTAACTTAGTTATATCAAACATAAATAAGCATGGACAGGGATTTTATACTGTAGGAGGATGGAATAATATAATAAAAACAAGATTCAATATTGTGGTACTAATCAACTTTAATGTTGAAAAAACAAACAAAATGCAAACGGTAAAGTCAAATTAACAAAGATGAAGGAGGAATCTGAAGGAAGGAGAGGCCCGGAGAAGGAGGGGAGGTTAGAGGACACGTGGCATAAGGAGAAGTGTGGTCCAAGGAAAAAGGAGTATGAAGGAGGCGACACGTAAGCATGCCCATGTGGCCTCTTAAATTTACATCACTCGTTTCATTTGCGTGGAACTTGTCTTTTTTTTTTTTTAATACTTACTTATTTGTTTGTGTAAATAGGAAACAACACGTTAGAAGACCAAGTCGTTAATTTCCTGATTTTAGATCTTAAGATTGAAGTAGTTGCAGTTTTCCGGTTGATACACCTCTTATCTGATCTTGATCTTACGTACGTGTAATCCATATATACCATTATATATGTACATGCATGTGCTTCCACATAACAAATAGTGTTCTTTCGAGAAACTATTTAAGTTTTATATATCTACAAACACGTTTGGGTTGAGATATAGTAAAATAAGTATATATCTACATATATAAAACGAATCAAATTATAGAATGTGACGTAATGAACTTATAAGAGACAATATAATGGCCTCCATGCAAGTGATAAGTTGAATATTATCGTCGTCCCATCGATCTGAGGGCCTGGTGAACCTCACGTGCATAGCCGTCACTCAATGTCGGAATTCACTTTCCTTATCTTCTTCCGTGAACTATTTATTTCTGCCTAATTATGTACCTTCCTATGATTCGTGCATGTTCGTTTCCTAGTTCTTACCGCATTACACACCTAAAAAAGGCACACTATATATATAACCTTTATTCTATTTTTTTTTTTTACCAAGTGTCCCATTTTTCTATAAATAATGAAAGTGTAAACTACTATTTCTTTTCTTTTTAACAACATGTACTATTTAAAACCCACAATCATGTCAACTATATATATATATTTTTGTTTGGAAACCCTTAAAAGCAGGCGCAATGCATGTTAAAGGAACAAAAGCTACGAGTTCACAAAGCCTTCGGTGGTTTTTCTATTTTAAAGCCTTCAGTGGTTTTTTTTATTTTAAAGCCTTCGGTGAATTTGTATTTTCATTTAGATATATTTTCCTTACACCATACAACTTTGAAATACGTTTACAAAAATATGACCGTACGTATAGTAGCACACTTTTGTTTTCCGGCGTTGTGATAATTTATGGCAGAAGAAATTCCTTTAAGCCTGATGATTAACAGAATATATAGTCTTTAATGGTTAGCATACGTACAACGCAAAGGAGGTCATGATCAGTTTAATCGCGATGGTGTTTCAAATAAATCAATAAAAATGAAAAAGAAATTTCGGGAAGATTCTTGGTTATAGGTTTATAGTCAGTACTATAGTAGGTAGTGTAAAAATAATACTCAGACGGAAAAAAGGAGGAGCATATTGCTTTTTTTTTTTTTTTGGAACACATGGAGGAGCATATTGCTTTTCATATGGAAATGAGTGGTCTCGAGCTCCGAAAACAAAGAAGAAAAATCCCTATCAAATTGACTAATTAACAGTATACTGAAATCAAGCAAAGACAAAGACAGTTTTTGTATACAATTTATACGGATTGTAGAAAAACACAAATTATACTAATATATAAAACACACACACATTAATATCCAAAGAGTTATCCACAAGATTGGATCACTTGATTACTTACTTCAGAATTTGGTCGCCTTCGGGATCCACACCACGTCTCTTGTCCACAATAGTCAGCCTCCTTATTCCTATTTTACTACTTCCATTACAATGCAAATTATTGATGAAATGCGGCATTCATCTTATTTTCTTATCATTACTAAATTTTCATGCTACTTTCAAAATTTAAATTGTTTTTATTTTATTTAATAAGAAGTTTATATCTAAGAGCATGAAAATATTCATTTAAAAAAAAATCATTTAACTCGATTAAGATAAATCAAAAGTAAATATTTATTTTTGTTTATTTATTGTTATGTAATAGTCCTATTAGATAATATTGTTTAATTTATATTATATAGTAATTGTGTTGGATTATTGTTAAAACAAAATAATTGAGTAACATTAGTAAATATGAACAAATAAAAAGTGTTATTAATAATTAATACTAAATTGAATAAATAATGTATTTGAAATATATTTTCAATCATAGAAAATGAAGTAAACATTTGAAGTAAATTTATTTCATTTCGTTTTCATTTTGAAGATAAAAATAAATCATTAGAGATGTCTTAAAAATATATCTATAACTGAACATATATATAAGTGTAGCATCCGCAAATGTTTACCGCAAGAGAATATAAAATATCTAAATTTGAACATGTGTAAATCATAAACACACAATCATTTAAGTTCAACGCACTTTCCTAAATAAATAAATAAAAGATGGCATAAGTGTAAATAAAAGGGAAAATAACTCAAGAATAAGGTCATAATCTTCCAGCTTATAAAAAGCATCTCACCTTACCAAAGTCATATCCTAATGTATCATTCTCCTTCAAACATAGTCAGAGGAAAACAGCAACTCTTGTCTGAAAAAAAACTAGAGAGAGAGAGAGAGAGATAAAGAATGGATCAAACGGTGCTAAGCTCTAAAGTGTACCCATACACGACGATCCAAACCCATAGCCAGAGCATCATTGTTAACCAGATCGATGGATCATCATCAGGCGACGGATCAAAGGCGCCAGTGAAGCGGCGAAGGAAGAGGAGAAGCCAGGGGTCGTCAGCCACCACCAACGAAGATGACGTAAGGGCGATCATGGAAGGGATGTTTAGGAAGAGGAAGTTGACCGATGAGCAAGTGATTATGCTAGAACATAGCTTCGAGAATGAGCACAAGCTCGAGTCAGGGAGGAAAGAGAAGATTGCGGGAGGGTTAGGTCTTGACCCGAGACAAGTGGCTGTATGGTTCCAGAACCGCCGTGCAAGGTGGAAGAACAAGAAACTCGAGGAAGAGTACGCTAATCTCAAGAGCCAACACGAGTCACTCCTCCTTGGCCAATCTCACCTCGAGTCTCAGGTACTATACATTTTTATCTTCATCATTTATAGATCACAGAAATTTATGATCAATGTGTTCATGAATCATAATGAGGTTGTTATTAAATTAGGTTTGTTAAATATTATAGAGATATGAAACTTAACAAAATAGTAAGTGGTATGAGATTAAACGCTTTCTTTTCAAAAAACTTGATAAAACTGAAACCTGTGTAATATATTAATCCGGTAGGCTTATTATAGGACCTAGAAGGTGCAGGCCCACAAATTACATGAGTGGATTGGTTGTCATCATTTTTTTAATTATCCAAAACAGTTCAGTCCGTACAAACTCTATTGGGCTCATGATAGCCCATTAGAATCACCTTATGTCATTGATATTGATTTATATGTTTGCATATTATTTTATTTTATTTTTTTGCAGGTGCTAAAACTGACAGAACAATTGAGTGAAGCTCAGAATGAGATACAAAAACTTTCAGAACGACTTGTTGTCCAAGAAACATCAACAAACAGTTCAAGTTCATCGCTTTCTGTTGAAGCCAATGATACACCAACTGATACTACCAATTACAACATTCCATTATACATGTTGGATAATAGTTATTTACAAAACATGGAATATTGGGATGGTTTGTTTCAACAATTTTAAGTAATTTGACGTCTAAAGATTAAAAACATGTTCTAGTTAATGTAGAAATAGATGCTGGCCACCCTGTTGTAAATGTAATGTTTTAAATATCTATTTTAGTATATAAGAGCATCCGCAGTGAGAGTTTTTCATCAGTAATTTCTCACCAAAAATAATAATTTTTTAAAGAAGTAGCCTTTTGAAATTTGAGAGACTCATACAAAAGTTTCTACGTAAATATTTGTCGGTATTTCTGTCATGTCTTCTCTGATATTAAAAATAGTAATAATAATAAGAGATACAATGGACCCACCTACATATCAAACTCCAAAAATAATTTGGTCGACTCTCCAATCAAAGCAGTGGTCAAGTCGATTGGTATATTTCATTGGATTATCTGTCCAAAATTAGGAGTTTCCGATATTTTTTTCTTTTAGTAAGAATATCCCCACACCTAACACAAAAGATACAACGTCAAGTCATATCTCATCTCCTCATTTTTTCCCCATCAGTGCAAAAATTCGATCCCACGGTTTTAAGACCAGCATGCAAACATACATACTACAAACTTTAATCCGCACCCAGTGTTTGCCACTCATCGTGTTCTTTATCACTAGTTTTAACCCTTTTGAAATCTACCTAAGAGCATCTTCACAAAAAAAACATAAGACATACGTATGACCATGATACCTTCTTATTACTAAGATGACCGACCCCAAAGAAAAAAAAAAAATCACTTTTTGCTATAGCTATAAGCTTTATGGTACTATTAAAATTCGCACAAATAACACTAGAGCTGCTGTAGCTACTTTCACAAAAACAAAAGTACCAAAACATACTTAGAAACTACTATATACTACTACTACTACACTCTTTCTTCTACTACTTTCATGTCTCTCTTACGAGCTTCTACCAATGTCTTTGCCTGCAAACTCCCCCGCAGTCCCAAACACATCCATTCCACCCCCACCTCCACCTTCGATTGACGTTAAGAGAGCTGACAACCCTCCTCCTCCGGGATTACTACCCCCGTTACCAACAGCTCTTCCCAATCCCAGAAAGTCAAGTGTTGTTTGTTTCGGACCAAACACGCAAGAGTTCCCCATCATTAGCTCTTTCAGACCCGATCCTCCGCTGCTACAAGGTAGTAGTCCCAGCCCAAGATCGTGGCTGCTTAGTTCCATGGATGAGGAAGTAGTGGACACGCGAAGCAAAGAAGCACCTGAACCCATTTGAGCAGCTTTCTGGAGCAATGCTGTTGCTGACATTGCTGGTTGTGGAGGGGTTAGGAAATGCGGTGGTGGTGGTGGATGTTGGAACAAAGAAGGATTGGTGGAGAGACAGAGAGAGATGGGTTCCATGGAGGAAGATGGTGCGAATAGACTTGTGGAAGAAGCATATAAACTAGGCGAAGCAGGGGATGATGAAAACAAGGCTGCGGCTGCGCCATTGCCATTGTTGTTACTAGTACGATCACCGGACGTTAGACCCGATGAGCTGACATTGAAACCGATCGTTCTTGGTGTGCCGTTGTTGTTACCAGTATGATCATCGCTTATACCTGATGAGCTCACATTGAAACCGATCCTTGTTGGAGATTCTGGAAACAGAGAGAGGAAGGAAGGAAGGATTAGATATAAAGTAGGATATAACGGTTGTTTGTGTTATGTACCTGAAGAACTCCGAACCGGCAAAGCGGAGGGAGAAGTAGGCTGAGTCGGCGGAGAAGTAGGAGGCGGAGATGTTAGGAGGTGAGGTTGAGGAGTATGATTAGTCTCTTCAGCCAACACATGACAGAAAGCTGTGTGGGTAGTGAAGCTATCTTTCCTGGAGAAGAGAGTTCGGCAGCAGTCGCATCTATACTCCTTGGTGCCGCAAACCTTGGAATGAGCTTTCCAATCCGACTGAACAGCATACTTCTTGGAGCATTTCTCGCACTTATACTTCTTCTCGCCGTGTTTCCGACAAAAGTGTTTCTTGATTCCAGTGAGATCACCAAGAGCACGTGCGGGGTCGTGATGAACACAGCCAGCCACAGGACAAACGTACACTTTCTTCCTTACTTCTTCTTTGCTCGATCTCTGACGGAGCTTCCAGGGCAGGTTGTGACCACGACGGTGAAGCTGGAGATTCTGGTCTCGTTGAAACCCTTTGCTGCAGATTTCGCACACGAACCTGTTTGTTGCCATGAGCGTTTTAGGTGACAAAGCTATCACTTCCGCGCCTGGATCTGATTGAAATCAATCAATCAGTCAATCAATTTTAATTTATAAAAAAAAAGCAAAAAAAGAAGAAAGGAGTACCAGGCATTCCGGGGAGGTTCCGTTTCTTCTTGGGAGGTGGGTTTTGGTTTCCGGTGGAGGAGGAGACGCTTGCATCCCCCCCGGAAACCGTTGATGAATTATCTAAATCAACCGGAGGCATCTCTCCCAATTCTCACCTCCTGTTTACTCTTTTTGTCTCTCTATTTTTCAGCTCAGTCTACCAAAACTCTCTCTCTCTCTCTAAAGATCAAAAAAACTTCATTTACCCAAGAAATATATACTATTTAACCCACAACCCTCTCTCTCCATCCATCTGATTCAACTCCTTCCTGAAAAAACAAAAAAAAAGTGAGATTGATCCTTTCTTTCTCTAAAGAACCACCGAAGGCGGCTTGGGAGACTTTCTTTTTTCTTTTTTTTTTTGTGTGAAAGCTTCAGTTTTATTTCGTTTCTTTTGTTTGTCCGAGACAAAGGAGCTTTCTTCTTCTTCTTTGTTTTTCTTTCTCTCTCTCTCGATGGGGGACAATTATACTATTTTTTTCTTCACAACTTTTCAGCATTTATAATATACTTATATATTTACCAACAATTCCTTCTCTTATAGTTGTCTCGACTTTCCCTTTTATTTTATGATTTTTGGATTCCCATGCAGAATACTTATATTTAATTAAACAACCTTCTCTTCTTTGATTTTATTTTTGAGAACGGTTTACAAAAATTTAAAAGCACCAAACATATTTATGAGTCAAATAGAGATAGCAATAATTTTTTTGACCAGTTTAGCAAAAAGAGAAAAAGAAAAAAAAATATCAATAGAGAGAAAAATGCATGTGAATTTGTACAGTGCCCAATAAATGCAATTTCAGGTATTTTATTACTAATTTTTCTATTGTTGTACATGTTACGTAATCAACTGACCAAGTATTTAATATCCCTGAAACTTTATATAAATTTTCGCTTTCTTTTCTTTTTTCTGTGTAATTTTATTGTGTTAAATACGTATCAGTTTTGCTAGGATTTCTTTTTACGACAAATAAAAGGAAGAAACAAATTATTCACCTCTAGTGGTGATAATAATAAAGAAATAGCGTTAAGGTTTACATGCCTTGTAGGCGTTTGGAACGCTCAGATGCTGCCACGTTATTCTGTTTGTCTGAATTGCTTCCGTTGGATAAAGGCGACGATGACAGGTGGACAATAATACTACAAACCAGCTTGGATCTTGCGTCCTGTTAACACCGCCACATCACTAAACTTTTTTTTTTTCCATTACAAGAAAATATAGAACGGAGCGAAACTTAATCGCGATTATATGGAGTTTATGAGATTATCTATGGATATTGTATATATTTTGCATTACAAGTTGTTGTGTTTAAAAAGTTTTAAAAAGTTGACAAAAGCTTGTAGTAATGTTCCTTTTATACAAACGTCCATTAGGACTAGCATTTGACTTTGCAAACTTATAAATTAATTAATTTGGGCCCCCTTTTATTGCTTTCCCTTGTTAGTTTCAAGGGAGGAATTATTTAGGCCCATGGGTCCCTCCACAAACACACTATTCTGCCAGCTTACAAATTCCTTAGCATATGGTCCAAAAAAACAGTTCCAACCACTAGTATCCAATAATCTAACATTAGCGAATTATTATCTTCTCAAATCTTGTTTTGTTGTGTTGATGATCTTGATACGTATTAAGTTATAAACTTATCCTTACTTACATTTGAGGTTTACAAGTCAGAATCATGCTTTTTCAAATTTTAATCAATTATTTTTATATATTTTAAATTTAATTAATAAATATGTAAATTCTGACTTTTTGTATCTTCATTTTCGTTTGAAATTCTAATGTTTTGTGTCTTTTTGATATATTGGGTTGGACCAATTATTGAAAAGGACAAGGCTGACGCTGGTTTTTAATGAGTAGCCCCCATGGACGTTACACCACTCATTATTCATTCAAGACTTTTTACTATATGTTGTCTAGAGAAAGATATGGTTCAAATTGTTTGTACAAAAATGGATATATGAATAGCCTCTGGTTTTACACTAAGTATGAAATCATTGCATGTTTTCTATCGAACAGTAAATGGAAAAATATATCCAAAAAAGAGGGTAACCCAAGACCAAACAACAGGCCAGTTTAAACGGTATAAAAGTAGGAAATATTTGTTTGTTTATAAAGATACTACAAATTTCTATAACAAATCCTAGAGACGAGGACAAACCAAGACTCGAGCAAATGAAATTTTAAATAAAAATTCTTTTATCTCAATTATCAAAAAAAAAAAAAAAAACAATCCACAAAATTTATATACCAGAGAAAAACCATTGAGTGAATTAACTACAAAATAAAAAAAAATAGATTTTAATTTGTATAGCATGGCCGTCGATATATATAAAATATTGGTTTACATTCACATAATATATATACTTATTAACAATCAAATTCTCGGATTTATTGCATTTATGTATAGCATGACATGCATATTACCTGTGGCTCGCATATAAAGAGTATTTTTCTTTAAAAAAAAAAAAGTTACAGAAGAACCTAAAACAAAGGAGAACCACAAAGTATTAACTGGAAGACCTTGTAAAATAACTAAACATGGAGGAAAACAAAGTTTCGATATCATCAATTAACGAAAACAGAAACAAGAAGAGGTTTGATGAAGTAGATCTAGCTAGCTAGGCGTGGTGACAAAAAAAAAAAACAGGAGAGGAAAGTGGATGAGGAAGCTGTGTCCGAACATAGAGAAAGACGATGCTTTGGAGACGGTATTGGAAATTCCGATACCGGAGGAGTTGTTCTCCGGTATGGGAAATAACGTTGCAGTGAGGTGTCAGAACATGATGACGTGGATGAAAGCTCAAACGTCTGAAAAATTGTCGCAACCGCTAATCGCTGCTCGTATCAATGAGCTTCGTTTTCTTCTCTACCTCGTTGGATCGCCTCTTATACCTCTCCAGGTTCAAGTTGGTCACTCTGTTCATAAGCCTGTCAAAGATTCCTCTATTGTAAGTCATTAATTAAGTAACCTCCATGCATGCATGCATACGTACGTACGTACGTACTCTCAGTACTCACTTAATTAATATTCCATTATTCCAGCAAGCATCGACGGCGAAATACATAGTGCAGCAATACATAGCAGCGACGGGAGGACCGGCGGCGTTAAACGCGGTGAACAGTATGTGCGTGATTGGACAAGTGAAGATGACGGCGTCAGAGTTTCATGCAGGAGATGATTCCAACGTTAAAAACAAAGAAGAAATAGGTGGTTTCATATTGTGGCAGAAGGATCCAGATCTGTGGTGTTTGGAGCTGGTTGTGTCTGGATGTAAAGTCATATGCGGTAGTAACGGTCGGCTTACGTGGCGACATTCTTCTAACCAGCAAACACCGTCGTGTACGGGAACACCGAGACCTCTCCGCAGATTTTTACAGGTACCGTAAGAGCACGAACATATAATATAATATATATATATATATATTAATTTAATGGTTAATTAAATAGGGGTTGGATCCTCGTTCGACGGCGAATATGTTTCTGGAGGCGACATGCATTGGAGAGAAGATAATAAACGGGGAAGATTGCTTTATATTGAAACTGGAGACGAGTCCGGCGGTTCGAGAGGCTCAAAGCGGTCCAGATTTCGAGATCATTCATCATACGATTTGGGGTTATTTTAGCCAGAGATCGGGACTGTTGATACAATTCGAGGACTCGAGGCTTCTGAGTATGCGGACCAAGCTGGAGGAGGAAGAAGGAGGAGGCGGTGATGTTTTCTGGGAGACAAGCGCAGAATCGGTGATGGATGATTATCGGTACGTTGATGATGTCAACATCGCTCACGCTGGAAAAACGTCCGTTACTGTTTTCAGGTATGGTGAAGCCTCCGCCAACCATCGCAGACAGATGACGGAGAAGTGGCGGATCGAAGAAGTTGATTTTAACATTTGGGGTCTCTCCCTCGATCATTTTCGTCCTCCTCCCAATCTGCGCAACTGATTCATTGCTACTACTTGACTTTACTAGTTTTTATAAGCATTAATAATATTGATAATCCACAAGCAAAACATAATAATAATAATAATCCACTAAATTAAACTAGGACTTGGCTAACAGGTTTGAGTGTGTTGGATTTGGGGTTTTTATGTTTTACGACAATGATTAGGCCCAATTGATTGGATGGAAATTTGAAAAAAATGAGCACGCCTTACAAATAATAATAATTTAGCAAACAAAGTATATATGACCATCAAAGGAGATGCAGTGGTTCCTGGGGAGGCAGCTTGTGCATCTGTTCACGGTGCCAACAGGCTTGGTGCAAATTTTATAACCTTGTGTATCTAATTAACATAAAACTTTTAATCAGACAGATTAATATATGGAAAAGGGAACTAAATCTTAGAAAAATGATACACATCCGAAACCAAATGTACACAAAGACTTCGTTTTATACACAAGTCTCTCTCTCTGAAGCCCCTCCCCCCCAACAAATAATCCCCTCTCTGCTATCGATTATCCCACCACTTGTTTATAACAACATACACAATACTCCTACCCTCATCTTATTTTCCATTATACCCGGTACATTGTTCCACACACATGTGTGCATAAGAATACCTAGTACCTTCAAATGTTCTCCTTGGGTTGGTGCAAATCATTTGTGATCTGAAAACACGCCGATTCTTCTCCGGTCAGTGCTTGGCTTTGGTTGTTGGCTAGGAGACGGGCTTCGAATTGTTTCCAGAGTCGATCGAGGGGACAGACGTGTCACTGTTCCAATTAGTTCAGGAGACCGGTACTGTTGCTGTTGCTGCTGCCAACTTTCACTGGAGAAAAAAAAAAAAAAAAAAAAGATTACGTGTAAGAAGAAGCTAAACACACAACACAACAGAACAGAACAAACAACACATAAACACATATGTTTCGGTTTTGAAACTGGAAAAAGTCTCTAAATGCGAATTAACCTGGGACGAGAATGATTACCTCTCTGAAGAAGATGTCACGTTTCTAGCACGCGGGACTTGATCAAGTTTGAAATTCGGTTTCTCCCTCCTACTGTTTGGTTCCTGTCAATGCAAAGAGAGAGAGAGAGAATGTTATTATTAAATAACATAGGTCCTTAATAGAGATGCAAGCTTGGATTGAGGTTTTGCTAACCGTTATGTTCATCCCGTTAAATAACTGTGAGCAGTTTGAGACATCGCTGTTTCGTGGTGAGGTTGATTGCACAGAGTTCTTCAGGAACCGGTGTTCTAGCAACATAGATGCGGTTGGTCTCTCTGCCGGGTTTCTCTGGAAACATAATCTTAGAAAGTCTTTACCCTCCGGTGACATCGATTCAGGTACCGGTGGGCTATCTCTCATGACCTTGAACATAGCTGCTGCCTATGTATGATAAGGCAAACATGTTTACATATCACGAGAGAACCTATCTTTAGTGTAACATTGCAATGCACATTCGTATGCTTACCCCTTCAAACTCACTCCACGGAGGCTTCCCAGTGAACATCTCAATGATTGTACATCCTAAACTCCATATATCAACAGCAAAAGCGAGATCTGGGTTGCTATCTCTTTGCATCACGGCTTGCATGAGCTGTTGTGATGTGTGGTTAAAAGAATATATATATATTAAATGTTTTTTGTATAAGGTATAGTGAATTTCAAAGATCATAGAACAAAGACTACCTCTGGTGCCATCCAGTAGGGGCTTCCCTTTAACGAGAGATCAGCTCTTTGCCCAGTAAGCTGAAGAAGAAGAAAATAACATTATCAAACTCGATCACTTGTTTAGTCAACATTTTTGAATACTTAGACAGAATATAGAGCTCACATGTTTAGCCATGCCGAAGTCAGCAAGCTTGACAACACCATAGGCGTCGACAAGGAGATTAGCACCTTTGATATCCCTGATCAACATTAAAAAAAAAAAAAAAGAAGAGGGAAATCAATACGCTTATTAAAGCTTCAACATCTTGAAATATATTCATTAGGACGGTAATATTGTGAGTTTTACCTATGTACTGTCTTTTTGCTGTGCAGATAAGCCAGGCCGGACAAGATATGACGAGTAAAATTGCGAACAACAGATTCTGTCATGGTACCACCGCAATGGTCTTGGATATATTTGTTGATTGAACCCGGATGAACATATTCCAGGTATATAAAGAAACGATCATCTACCTGTTACATATTCCAATTAATCAGATTAAATTCCATAGTTATTAGATTATATGCATGCATGCATGCATGTAAAGAGAGGATATCACTCACTATCTCACTACCAAAGTACTGCACAATGTTTGGATGTTGAAGGTTACTGAGAAGTTTGATTTCCTGCAAAATAAAAAGGAAACAAAATAAGTATCGCGCGGTTTGAGAAGAGTCTCTCGTGGAGTTTACCTGCTCTAATTGCTTTATACACTCTGCAGATTTGGGATCATCAGGAAACAACTCAACTTCCTTCATCGCACACAAAGCTCCATTTTCACTGCAAAATGAAAAAAAAAAGAAGAGAAGAAACTCAGAATGCAGTAAAAGAAGGAAACACCTTTGGTAAAGAGTGAGTACCTGTTGGTGGCGACATAAACACTTCCAAAAGTACCACGACCTATAAGCTTCCCTTTCTTCCACTGAGAATTCATGGGGAAAGGAGGCTGGTGGCAGGGAACAGAAGAGGGACAAGGAGGGAGAGGCAAAGGATGAACATTGGAGTTATGATCACGGGCGGAGAGCCTTGGAGGCAAGGGTGAGGAAATGCTCTCCCGTGAGTGGTCAGTGGGTGGATGATGCAAGGGTGAAGAAGGTTGTGGGCTTCTGATGGGTCTGCGTGGGCTATGGATGGGGGAGTTGTCAGTACTAAAGGCAGTGATGTCGTAATAAGCAGGAGGGAGAGGAGAGGAGGAATCAAAGGGCATGTCAGGTGCAGACCAGACTTGATTGCTTTTAGGAGGCAAATAGAAAAAATGAGGTAAATCGTGCCTTGGAGGGCTAAGCATGTAGGGAGTCGCTGGAGCACTCATGGTTGGAATGTTCACCCAATAACCACCATTCCCCGCCGGACTATTATTACAAGTTGCATTCCCATTATTATTATTATCATTATTATTATTATTATTATTATTATTATTATTATTATTATTATTATGATCCAATCCAATCCAATAATAAAAATAATTATATGATCGAATTGAAAATCAATCTAGCTACCTGGTGGTGGTGAGAGGAGGACCAGAGGTGGTGCGATCAGGAACGGGATCTCCCTCCGCATTCCGATTCCTCGAATCTCCTGAGACCTCTGGCAACGGCAGAGGCAACGGTAGCGGCACCGCGGAAGGCGATCGAGGACCCACCGTGTAAGCGCTTGGAGATCGATTTAACCCGACATCGACGGACGTTGATGCGCCGCCTCCTTCTCCCAACACATCGTCATCCGTCAAGTGACGGAGTTTCCTCTGACGCGTCAGCCTCCCGCGGTTAAAACGAAAAAAGCGCCGGTGGAATCGATCGCGATCGGGAGATTCAGAGTAAGAAGCCATCGGTTTGAGAGAAGAAGAAGAAGAAGAAGAAGAAGAAGACGAGAAGGAGATTTGCGGAAGCCAACGCATAGCGAAAAATCATGGTATGCTCATACAATATCAACTATCCTTTTCTCTTTTACCTCTCACCAATTGTTAGAATCCACCAGAACGACGGAGATGATGTTGGCGATGAGCATCCATGGAAAATTAAAGCCCCAACAGGTTTAACAGAAACAAACAAACAAACAAAACCAACACAAAAAAAAAAAAAAAAAAAAAAAAAAAAAAAAAAAAAAAAAAAAAAAAAAAAAAAAANTTTGGGAAATTATATTTTTGAAAAAGATAAAA
Source organism: Sinapis alba (assembly GCA_012274485.2). Lineage (NCBI taxonomy): Eukaryota > Viridiplantae > Streptophyta > Magnoliopsida > Brassicales > Brassicaceae > Sinapis > Sinapis alba. Next base: position 44,175 of record MU106893.1, on the reverse strand, counting down.
CCCTTAAAAAGAGAATGAGTTTTTCTAACACGGTTTAGATCGAGTTTCTTCTAGACCATAAATGATAATTAACCTTTAAATAAAAGTGAATGAAATTAGTTTTAAAATATAATATAATTCATTTCATTTATTCGTAATAAAATTTCTTTAAAATAATTTTCTTTGTAATTTTTAAAATGATTGCAGAATTCATAAAAGATCAATTCTCTTAAATAGCCCTTTTTAAGTTTTTGTCATAAAAATAGTCCTAAAAAATAAAATGACCAAAATAGACTTTTTTTTTTTTGAAATTTTAATTTTTTTATTTTTATTTTTTGAAATTTGAAACTCTAACCCCAAACCCACCCCTTAACTCTAAACCCTAAAGTCCAAATTAGTTAACCCTATGTGTATAAATGCATATAAATAAAAATTTTAGCTTCTAAAAAAAACATTTTGGTCATTTTCGACAAACAAACTAAAATGGGCTATCTAAGGAAATTTCTCTACATAAAATAAATATTTCACTTCATTCTAGTTAAATAATAAAAGACATAATCAATAGAATAATTAATCATTCCACATTCTTTCATCCAAATTCAAACTCACATAATGCAAACATCTTACAAACAACAAAATAAAGGTATTATTAGACTAGAAATATGAATTGGATCAACAGGTTGCGTGAAATTAAGAAATGCTATCTGAACTGGATTAGATGACCAAACAATTATTACTATTCAAAATTAAATACGCCAATTTTATTCTCCTTCCGTTTCAAATTAGATGTCGTTCTGGAGTAGAATTTTTGTTTCAAAATAAGTGTCGTTTTCAGTTTTCAATGCAAAATTTATTGGTAATATTCTCTATTCTATTTTCCTATTGGTTGATATATGGTTAAGTGTATTGATAATAATGTTTTTATTTTGAAAATATGTAAAATTAAATGTTTCTTTAATCTGTGTGTATAAACTTAGAACAACAACTAATATGAAACGGAAGGAGTATTTTTCTTCTGGTTTATTAAAATACTACATGCATGTCCAATTTATTATTTTTTAAAAGATTTTAATTTTTATCTCTATGATTCTTTTATCTTACTAGTTTATCAAAAAATGCTTGATTAATCTTTTGTACTCAAAGGAAACTGAGGCTAGTTACCTTGTTCATTACCTAAAAATAGAAAACATAATTTGTCTTGTATGAGACTGGCTTTCGATTTGAGCTAAAGCAGCACCCACAGAGATGAAACAGACAAAAATCAAGTTTATGAGCCTACTGCGTCAAGGTTATTTTCATTTACATAAAATACATCACTTCAGATCATTGGGCAGATTTAAAATAAAATGATTCAAAGTGTTAAAAAAGTCTATAAAACTTTAGTCACCAAAATGTATAAGTGTAAAGTCTTATGATATGAAAGGAAATATGAGAAGAGAAAAATGCGAGAAAATGTCAATTTGTAAATATATAGACAGGCGTAGAGCCGACTCCAATGTAAAACCAAACCGTACGATACGTATCTCCAGGCATTGACTAACTTTAAATCTGATTTAGTCCAACTTACTCATTAGTTTATTCAACTAAAGACTAATCACTTTTTATACATTTGATTTTGTCAACTACTCTCTATGTTTATTTCTAGTTTATTTGATTTCTCTATGATTTCCTAATAGCATTATATTTTTTAAAATAGGAAGAAAATTATTTTTTAAAAGGAGGAGTCACGTATCAAGACCAGTCAAAGATTAAGATTTAAGAAAAAGAAAAAGATAGTATACCAACTTGGTTGGTAAAAAGTTTTAGATCTGACCGTAAACTGGAGAGCTATCTGAATTTGATTTCAGGTCAACTACGTTTGTTGCATTGAATCCATAAACAAGTCATAGGTCAAAGAAACCCAAAATATACGTGGCTAAACTTTCTTCTGGTCATTAACAAGCAACACGTGCTACTCTTATTAGGGCATGTTTATTTAAGGTTCTTAAGGAGGGATTCTTAGCGAAAATTAAGAATCAATTCTTAACTTTAATAAAGAAAAAGTTAAGAACCGGCTCTTAAAATCATTGTTGGCTAGAATCATTGTTGGGTTCTAGAATATCACTCACAGAGATGACTTTAGCCATTCGCTGCATGCACGAATTTGAACCATTGCAATCTACGAAAAATATCACATCATGTTTATCATTTACTTGAATACACCGAGAGTTCGAATCCTCTAGCTAGCTGAATCTCATATCACATTAACCCTTCCACGACGTGGATTCTGCCGGAACATATCTTAGCAGACTGAAATATATATGTATCCCACGGATGTGGTTCAATCCCGGAGACCTCACGTACTACCACGACAAGTGTATGCTTGAATGTCTCCTCTCTTGATCTTCTTCTTTCCCGGCATCATATTTTTTTATTATGCCACAAATTCAGAATTTATATAATATCGATTTAAAAAAGAAACATAAAGATAAATGAGAAATGACTATGTGATCTAATAATGTTTCAAAAAAAGATAATTTCATGCCAATGAAAATCTATAATTCATTTCCTTTCCCTTCCCTACATCTTTCTTAGATGGGGTTTCTTGTAGCGTATTATCAAATTGTTTTGCATGTTAAGTTCTTCCATGTTATCATAAAAAAGTTCATAAAATACATTTATAACCATATCAAAATATTCATTTTTCCGGTGCTCATACCCATCACCCACATCATTTTCAATTATAAAACGTACATGGTCCTCATAATAATTAGCGTTGCATTATAAGTTGGTTTTTCGAACTGTTTTGTTCACAAAAGCATACATGTTTTTATCACCAAATAAAATAAGAAAAGTTTACTTAAATATCATACATTTTAGGATTTATTATCAAAACCAAATAAAATATTTTTTATTATTGTCATTTTTAATACTCTTCACGTTCTTTTATTACGTTGTGACAAAAAACATATTTACAAAAATGTCATTACTTTTTCATGTCACATAAGCCAAAAACCAGCGCCACGTAGGAAATCACTGACGTGTATTAATGAATTCAGCCGTAAAGCGCTACAACGATATTGACAGCTGAGTTACAGGTGTGTTGCGGCTGAATTTAACAAGTCGGCTGATTTATGAGATATGGACTGACTTATTAATAAGTCAGCGGAGTGATTTATTGAAAATTTGGCTGAGTTGTAGTTTAGATACCGTTAATTATGTTTCTTTGGCTGAGTTAATGATCATCGGTTGACTGACTTATAAAAGGATTACTGATTGGTTACATTTAAGAGAAATTCTCTTAGATAGCTCATTTTTATTTTATTTTTCACAAAAATAGTTTTTCTCAACTTGATTGAATGTATAAATGACAGAAAGTGTGATTTAGTTAATTTATAGCATTATTTTCCTATGCCTTTCAAGATCCATCGTCATTGTGCTTTCCACAAAAAGTTGATGGTTGATGTTTTTCTCCACAAAAGAGCTATTGTTTCTGAATAATAATCATGACAGATTAAGTGATGACCAACAAACAGTGTAGAGATATTAGAGCATTTACAATGGTAAATTCTACTGTGGAGTTCTTAAAACTTTTTTTTAGATTAAAAAAAATATATATATATATATATTAATTGCATGTCGTCACGTGTCGCAAATAGTGCAAGGATCAATATTTATTTAGGAATTTTAAAGATCAAATTTTTAGATTTTGGTGAAATCTACTAATTATTTAATTATTTTTTTGCTAAAAATTCTCTTTAAAGACTCCTGGTTATGGATACTCTTACTTATTTCTATTACTTATAGTAATGTTTTATTGTAAATTATTAATATAAAGTCAACAAAAGCCGGCGGGCGATGTGGGGAAAAAGTTTCACACTTTGATGCAATCAGTCTGTCCTTTTGTTTCTAAATTTATGCATATTTGGATCGCTTTTTCCTGTTGATGACTCGTATGATGCTACACAATGCATTATATAATTGGTAATATTATTCTCCGCCCTTTTTGAAAGTAAAATTTAAATTTTATTTTTATTTCATAAAAATAAATATTTTAAAAATATTTTTGTATATTTTTTAAAAATCAATATAAATATTTGAATTGATTAAATTGATGAATAGTTATTAAAAAATGTATAAAAAATAAATAATAAATTAAACTGTAAATATTTATTATATTCTTAACAAACGTGAAAACTTTATAAAATTTTACTTTCGGAAATTGAGAGAATATTATTTGATCAATATTTGAAATTACGTTCTAAATGCATCGTACATGTATTTGGGGTCTGAATTTCATAAAATCATCGTAGATATAATGTAAGCTAAACCATGCATTAATTTCACAGAACTTTACAATACACTAGGTTACGTTATCACTTGTTTATAAACAAATAACTTTGGACTATTCACACGATCAGATCCAGTGGTAGGTTAAATGAATCAAGTAACGTTGTTATTTTTATTTATAACCCACGTTTCAATCATAGGATTCGTCATATGTTAATGCTTTGGTACGTACACCCGTACATATATATACGAGATGAAAAGTACAATAGATGACATTCATTTCTGTGGAAACTAAGCCTATATAAGTTTTCCACATGACTAAACCTAGCTATACGTGCCTACGTATAAATTTATCACATAAATTGCTTTGCGGAATCACGGATATAATAGTTAAAATGCGGAAAAAATTAATTAAGTTACAAATTTTTTAAAAATTTACAGAATAATAAAATATATATTAAATTGATTAAACTATTTATATGGTATTTAACTTGTTATAACAAAAAATAAATAGTAATAATTAAACTAATTATTATTAAACGTGAAAACAACTAAAATTTATTAAAAAAAATTTTAGTTCTTATTCTAAATATCTAACTTATCTTTTAATACGTTTTAACAATAAATTGACATTTTATAATATATAAATTATAATAGAACTTTATTTACAAGATAACTATTTATTATAAAAAATATTGCTATGTATTTTAATTTTTAAGATAGTATTAACATATAATTTAATAATATAAAAATGTTAGTTTTGTAAATGTTTCCACCATAATCTAATAAAATTTATTTTTTCACTTAACAAAATTTCTCTTTATATTTTTGTCAGCAAAAACGCAGGTGTGCGTTTTTGCGTTTTTTCTTCATTCCGCAACATTTTGTTGATTGACAAAATACTTGTGAAATCGCGTTTCCGTCATTCCACATGGTTACCAATCAAAGCCATAGTATTCATTTTTGGGGTTATATAAGTTGCATTAAGTCTTTTGGAAAAACTATAATATTTTCTTTGTTTCATAATATTTGATGTTTTGTCTAAAAACTAAGAAAATTACATTTAAAAATATATATTTTAAAGATATAATTTGAAATCAATTAAATCAATTATAAAAAAAATTGTAAAATTTAGTTAGTTAAATAATTTTTAATAAAGTTAACTTTAAAATCTCAAAACTTCACGTAAATTGAAACAAAATTATCTTTCAAAAACATCATCTATATTAAAGTGGAAGGAGTATTTGTAACAGCCCTTTGGGGTGCACACGTACGGAAACAAATTCGACATCTATATCTTATGAGTTCCGGATTCTAAACTCGAATGATTAAATTTATAGTCATACAAATCGACCAAGTTTCATAAATCAAACTAAAGGGTACTTGGTAGGTACAGAAAGTAAATGTTTTGATTCCATTGTATATATATACACATCCTCCAACAAAGAATCGCTTTTGAATCAAGCTAGTAAAGGTGTTAGGTGGGTGTGTCATGTATGTCGCCTAAGCACACATGAGAAGACCAATACTAATCTAATTATCTTAATTCTTAAGCACGAAGGTCACTAAACACCGCCGTTCAGTAATATGAACATTAAATGAGATGTATAGTCGTAATGGATATATATTATATATACATACATGCACACGTACGGCTTAAGATAAGAGCGAAGGGAAGGATATTAATATTTCAACAGCATCTTTATATTCTATGCAACTACGCAAACGAACCATGTGCGCCTTTGTTTCACCATTGATGTTTTATAGTTAAGTTACTCTAGATATATAAAATACAGACTCGGATGTGGATACTTATTTTACATATAGATATCGTTCTTCCGCATAATTGATCATTTTTCTATTTTTTTCAGTCCAAAAGAAAATTAAAAAAAAAGAAAAATGGATTCCACCATCCGTAAGAGCACCATTATCGGTGGTCTTCAGGAGCAATTTTCAAGCAAAAAAGATATGTGAAACCCACTGAAAAATTAAAAACGATTACAAAATGGCTAAAACAAACGACGTCTCTTGTTATTATTCGCGAGCCCTAATGATATATGGCGGTCCGTAATTAAATTTTTTTTTTTTCAGTCTTAAAAAAAAATTAAAAGAAAAAAAAATAGACTCCACCATCCGGATGTAGCGATAAAGGTGTTCTAACAAGAGTAGTTTTGTTTGTAAAGAATTTTGAACGTGACATGTCATTAGCTCTTACACGTGGAAGTATTAGACATGTACACGTGGGCTTCCGGAAAACAGCTGTTAAGTTTTTGTCCAGTTCTCGTGATTTTAGAATTTGAAAAGAATGTATTTTACTGAGTTAGGTCATGTTCCACGTGCCTTTATTTCTGCACCACTCTCTCTTTTCCACAAGAGGGGCAATGATTTCCTGGACCGAAAATACACTGTTGTAACCTTGGACGGTGTGTGATTATATAAAATATTATATGGACGGTGTTTTATTTAATGTTTTTGATGTTATTATCTATTTTCTGGTGGTTACGCTAAGATCATAACTGAAAAAAATATCTCCATTCCAATAATTGACGATGTCCGTTGTGTATTCAAATTTCCATAGATCTTCGGATGTTTTTGTGTTCTTTTACCAAAGATCTTGGTACGTTATGTTTTGAATAGGAGTACATTTTAGTATCGACTCTGAGTACTAGCTATATGTTGAGACAGATAATCGATGAAGTATTTCGAATTATTGTTCTAAACATTAAATTGTCGCCCATCATGTCATATGATATACCACTCCCTCTGTTTGATTTTAAATGGTATTTTAATTTCTTTTTTTTGAATAACTTTTTAAGTTTTTATGTGAAAAAGATAAATATAATTTGATGTTAATGATTATTTGTATTTAATACTCTCTTTGTATCATTTAAGTGATGTTTAAGGATTTTCATTTTGTTTCATAATAAGTGATGTTCTCACAATTCTAGATAAAATTTAATGACATTTAAAATTTGTGACTAATCACCAAATATATATTTTTTTTAAATTGGTTGAACTCATATTATTTTATATTACCAAAATAATTTGCATTAAAGTTGATGTTTTCTTAATTTTTATGAAAAAAAACTTAAACACCACTTAAAATAGTACAGAAGGAGTATTATAGTGTTGTTTTATGTAATAATAGTAAATAAAATTAATTTAACTAATAAAAAAAACTAGTAAAATACATTATTTTGTATTTTGGTCATAAATTTTAAATAACATTAAATTTTATTTAGAATTGTAAAAATATCAATTCTTGTAAAATAAAATATTTTTAAAAATATCATTTAAAATGATATAGAAAGAGTAGTTATTTTAAAATAGAAAGAACAATGATTTTTCAAAGAAAGAAAAACAATTGATCACAATATGGGAAATAAATAAATTTGATTAGATCTTCAAGAAATTTGGAATTATCCAAGATTTGTGAACAATTAAGACATCGCTAATCAACCATTAATATTGTCTATTTGCTGTCAATTATCTATCTATTTATTTGTTGTTTAAAGAAAATTGTAAATGTAAAACTCTGATAAGGTACTTTGAAAACTAGCAGGCCAAAAACGACAGTCGACCAATGTTCCTAGCAACAACGAGAAAATAGAGTACTATATTTTCTTAGGTTTCGGAAAAAATAATACTTCATCCGTTCAAAAAATGTATATTCTAGAGAAAATATTTGTTTTCCAAAAATATATTTTTATATTTTTAATACAATTTTTTCAATTAATAATAAAAATTGTGAAATTCAAAAATATTAATTATATTTTCTAAAATCTTATTAACTTATAAGTATAAAAAATATAAAATTATAAAAAATATATTTATAATTAAATTTTAATATATTTTATTAACAAATAAAAAATAAATATATATTATTTTGAAGGGGAAAGAATATAACATACATCAATACTAAAAAAACAAGCTAATTATAAATAGTCAAGGTACAGCTACATCGCATTATGCTCTAGAAACATCTCAACCGAGAAAAAGTGAATTTAAACTTATTCTGTTTGATTTACTATTTACCTATCTGGTTGGTGACCACAAGCAATAAGTTCGATATATCTTTTGTTACACCATGCGTCAACTAAAAATCGAATCTAATGCTATGTGTATGCGATATGCATAATGCATGGATAAATGTTTCATGCTAATCAAATCGCCATTCTCATATAAGGACATAGTTTTGAAAAATTAAGAATTCACAATAAGAAAATAAATAAAAAATTTGTGTGGTGTTGTTGCACATCTTGAATGTTTGCCAAGTCTAATTTTATTATTTCATCCGTTTCATAATAAGTGTCATTTTAAGTTTATGTACATAGATTAAGAAAATATTTAATTTTACATATTTTTATATTAAAATATTATTTTCTATACATTTAACTATATTTCAACCAATAAAAAAATTAAACTGAAAAATAAAATTTATAAATTTTGTATTGAAATGTAAAAAGATACTTATTTTGTAGTAAAATATATTTCTGACACTTAATATGAAACGGAGAGAATATTAGTTTTGTGTGAGTATCTCGTCTTGTTGATATATACTCCCTCCGTTTCAAATTAGTTGTCGTTGTAGAGAAAAATTTTCGTTTCAAAATAAGTGTCGTTTTAGAGTTTCAATGCAAAATTCATTAATAAGATTCTTTATTTTATTTTTCTATTGGTTGAAATATGGTTAGGTGTATAGGTAATTGTGTTTTTATTTTGGAAATATACAAAATCATATGTTTTCTTAATATGTGTGCATAAACCTAGAACGACAAGTAATATGAAACGGAGGGAGTATATAAAAAAAACATAAACTTATTAAACAATACTCCTTTAAAAGATTTATATATCAATCAACGAGCTTACAACCTGTATTTTCTTCCTTTTTTTTTCGCGGAATAAATCAACATTTATATATCTTCATTTTCAGAAAATAAAGGCAGTATGTATGATTTTGCGTTCCAGTTCGGCAACCTATCTTGTCGTTTTCTTCCAACGTCTATCTATCTGTTTCGATAGCCGCTCATTTACATCACGTTTCTTAAACTCAACATTAATATCTAACCATTAAATTTCGAATAGTATCTGTCACGAATTTGGTTATACAATATTCGGTTTATTCAGTTAAACTAGGCTGTAAGCGCTGTTAGATTTATTCAGTTAAACCAAGCTCCCTAACATTAGTCTTTGCCAAGAACACGATTTTATACATGGATTAGGTATGTTGTGTGTTTGTCTATTACTAATATTATTATTTTTCCCTTTTGAATGACAATTTGCTCTCTCTTTTTCTATAAGTTTCGTAGACAAATTGATTAGTTTTTCTACACTCGGAAAACTGGGTTATGTAAAGTAGATATTATAGAAAGTTTGTGGAGTGGTATACAGCCTGGCTTCTGCTATTCTAAAGTCAGAGTAAACATATTAAAAAAAAAAAAACTGTCCTTACCCGAACCTAACCGTTATCGTCTTTTATAAAATTAAATTTAAATTTAACTCAAAATGTGCGAATATTATCATAGCTTTGCTAGTTGGGTTTTGTGATTTTGTCTCTTTAACATCCCTCACACTTTCGCCATATGCGCGTGCGTGCACCCACAAGCCTTGTACATTGAACTCGGTTATTCTCCACGCTCCTAAAAGCTTATTTACATTAGGAAAACGACAAAGAGCGACACAGCGACGTAGTCATGAAACGACGCGTGTCCGTTCACAGCTGTATCGCAAAGAACCGCTTGCGTTGCCCATGACTGTCTAAACCGGTTTCCGGTTAAACGCTCCCCAAGAATGGCTGTATAAATAGTTTTGTCCTCGAACTTGTTGTGTTAATCATCTCTCTCTCTCTCTCAACCAATCCCAATGGCGGATCGGATTAAAGGTCCATGGAGTCCCGAAGAAGACGAGCAGCTTCGTAGGCTCGTGGTTAAATACGGTCCTAGAAACTGGACGGTGATTAGCAAATCTATACCCGGTAGATCGGGCAAATCATGTCGGTTACGGTGGTGCAACCAGCTTTCGCCGCAGGTTGAGCACCGGCCGTTCTCGGCAGAGGAAGACGAGACGATCGCGCGCGCGCACGCGCAGTTCGGTAATAAATGGGCGACGATCGCTCGTCTTCTCAACGGTCGTACGGACAACGCCGTGAAGAATCACTGGAACTCGACGCTCAAGAGGAAATGCGGTGGTTTCGATCACCGGCCGGCGAAGAGATCGGTGAGCGACGGTTGTCCACCTGTTGCTACTGGGCTTAATATGAGCCCAGGAAGCCCAACTGGATCTGATGTCAGCGACTCGAGTACAATACCCTCTGTTGGGCTTTTCAAGCCTGTTCCACGTGCTGGTGGTGTTGTGTTGCCGCTTCCCATCGAAACGTCGTCGTCTTCTTCTGATGACCCAGCTACTTCCCTGAGCTTGTCGCTTCCTGGTGCTGACGTAAGCGAGGAGTCAAACCGTAGTCACGAGTCAACTAATAACAAAACTACAGAGTCGTTCTTACCGTTTTCTGGTGGATTCCGAAGTGCGATTGAGGATATGGGGAAATCGTTTGCTGGAAACGGCGGCGAGTTTATGGCGATGGTGCAGGAGATGATTAAGGCGGAGGTGAGGAGTTACATGGCGGAGATGCGTCGTGGTGGTGGATTCAGGGATAATGGGAGGCTGATGATTCCATTGAGTCAAATTGGAGTTGGGAGAATCGAGTGAGAGAGAGCTTAGGAGGAACTGTTACAGTGAAAAAAAAAGTTGCCACTAAGGAAAATTCGAGAAAGAGAATAGAAACTCTGCGTTTCATTCTCCTTTGGATTAGGGCATAAGAATTTTGGGCTTTACGAACTATGTATAGAGTAAATCAAGTGAGCAATCTCGGTTCATGGACCTAGTGACGATAAATTTTAAATGAAAATTTCTCAACTATTCAAAATAAACTTTTTCTTTCTAAGAATGTTGATGATCCTCGATAAAATATGTTAAAGAGAAATTCAACAAGATCTTAAGCTCAAATAGAGATTTTATGGCCTAACTTGATCGAGTCATTAGTTAGGTAATTAACTCAAATGGATTGTTACGGGCCACAAGTATTGAGAGGCCTGTTGGCGAAAACGATATCATTTAGGTGGAACTATTGGGTAAATCATAGACATGTAAATGACTTTTGTTCAAAAGGTGAAAGTTATAGGATAATGATAGGCCCATTTAAACCATATTATATTGAGACACCCCATTTGATATTTTCATAAATCAGGTACAACAACTACATTTTCTATCATCTCATTTCTTGTACAACAACTACGTTTAGATATATGTATTCATGTCATATTCATCTAAAATTAATGTATAATTGAAGTTTTTTATTAAACTTATATTAGTATTAAACAATGTGAATGTATTTAATGCCATAAAATGAATTCAAATGTTATATTGGGATATCTAGGAGAAAAAATTTAGGAGAAAAAATAATAAAACAAGTTCATGGAGGAATATCTGAAATTTTCTATTAGAGGAATATCTGAAATTTTCTATTATTACATTTAATTTCAACAAAAAATAATGACATAATATTAATTTAATTATGACATATACAATTGTCTTTATAAAGATTATATTTTTTTTTTGGGAAAATGGATTTTATATGATAACAATTATTAACTCATATATCACCTAATATTTTATACCTAATATTTTATATAAATATTTATTTTGACAAAACTATTTAAATATATTAATAATTGATCACTCACATGTCACCTTTAAATTTTTAATATAAATTTCACACATTAATAAAATTAAACTAATTATAATTACAAATATTTTTATATCAACTTATATATCTCAATATAATTAAAATTATTTGTAAGTCTGCATCAACAAATAAAAAACTAAAACAACACTAATCAAATATTTTCTTGATAGTTAAGTGATTAAGTTTTTTATTTAAATTTATCGGTTCATTATACTAATTACCAAAATGATTTTTATTAGTTTTGTAGTTAAGTTATTAAAATTTGTGATATAATTGAAATTTCTCGTATAACTAAAACAAACAAAAAATAAAGTTTATTATAATTTATTTATCTAAATATAGTCATATTTAAGACTAGCTGATAAGAAACATATTTAAAAAATATATTCATTAAATACTATATATATATTAAAAAATTATTATTATAAAATATAAACTTAACTCTACTGAAATTTAAATAAACATAAATAATATATTTATGGTTATTTTTTTCTAAACCAATGAACTTAATCATTAAATATATTATAATTATAAAAATAAAAATAAATAATCACTAAATATATTATAAAATTTATAATTATTTTTATAAAATGTAATCTTAATTCTACTGAGATTTAAATAATTGTTAAAATAAATTAAAAAGAATATAACTGATAAAATTAAAATAGAAAATAATAATGGTCTAGTGTAAACTAATTTTTTTATAAAATAAAAATTATTATTTATGCATATGGTGCATGAAACACACATAGTTTTTTAAATTTGGTTTTGAAATCTGAAGAAAGGTTTACAAGCATGCAACATGAACCAATATTGGCCATGAAATGGACTGTAGAATGTATAAGCATCATTGTAAATAATTGACTTAACATTTACTAAATTCAGATAAAGAAATGGACTTTTCTCACAAAATCGATTTTTCTTGTTTTTTTGAAAACTCAAAGAAGTAAAAGATATTAAATTTTTCTCTGTTTATATTGAATCTAGAGATAAAGTAATGAATGAAAGAATCTAAGACTCTCTCAGTCTTCTGTTGCTGTGAAATGATGCCCATGTAACGTGAAAAAAGTTTAGCATACATTATTAAAAATAAATAATGTGTTTATATTTTTTTTTAAAAATCCTAAAGAATATAAGTTTTAGTATATAGAGTATTTACCGAAAATTCAATATTTTCGTAGGGATTAACCCACTTATTTTAGGAAATTTTCAAAAATATGAAAATCTTGTTTTCATGCATAGTTGCGCATCGTTCACTGACATAGGATGATGTTCAAAGAGGTTTAAACATTTGTTGTCTTCATCTCTGTAAAGAATATATATTTTAGTGGTTATTTCACCGTTTTAGGTAGATTATGAAGTTTTATAGAATTAATTATAAAATAATTAGAAATTATACCCATTTATCATGAAAAAGGTTGTACAAACATTAATTCAAATTTAGAATGTGTTTATAAATTTTTAAGAAACACAAAACATATAATTTCCAGTATATACTATATTTACTAAAAACTCAATATTTTCGTAGGGGTTAACCCACATATTTTGAGAAATTTTCAAAAATATGAAAATCTAGTTTTAATGCATAGTTGCATCGTTTACTGACATATGATGATGTTCAAAGAGGTTTGAAACATTTGTTGTCTCTGTCTCTCTAAAGAATAGATATTTTACTGGTTATTTCACTATTTTAGGTAAATTATGAAGTTTTATAAAATTATTTATCAAATAATTAGAAATTATAACCATTTATCATGAAAAGGTTGTACATACATTAGTTCAAATTTAGAATGTGTTTATAAATTTTTAAGAAACACAAAACATATAATTTTCAGTATATATTGTATTTACCGAAAACTTAATTTTTTCGTAGGGGTTTACCCACATATTTTGAGAAATTTTTAAAAATATGAAAATCTTGTTTTAATCCATAGGTTCACCTTTCACTAACATATGATGATGTTCAAAGAGGATTGTAACATTTGTTGTCTCCGTCTCTCTAAAGAATATATATTTTAGTGGTTATTTCCTTGTTTTAGGTAGATTATGAATTTTTATAAAAATAATTATCAAATAATTAGAAATTATACCCATTTATCATGAAAAAAGTTATACATAAATTAATTCAAATTTAGAATGTGTTTATAAATTTTAAGAAACACAAAACATATAATTTTCAGTATATACTGTTTTTACTAAAAACTCAATATTTCCGTAGGGGTTAACCCACATATTTTGAGAATTTTTCAAAAATATAAAAATCTTGTTTTAAAGCATAGTTGCATCGTTCACTGACATAAGATGATGTTTAAAGAGGATTGAAACATTTGTTGTCTCCGTCTCTCTAAAGAATAAATGTTTTAGTGGTTATTTCACTATTTTAGGCAGATTATGAATTTTTATAAAATTAATTATCAAATAATCAGAACTTATATCCATTTATCATGAAAAAGTTTATACATACATTAGTTCAAATTTAGAATGTGTTTATAAATTTTTAAGAAACACAAAATATATAATTTTCAGTATATACTGTATTTACTAAAAACTCAATATTTTCGTAGGGGTTAACCCACATATTTTGAGAAATTATCAAAAATATGAAAATCTTGTTTTAAATTATAGTTGCATCGTTCACTGATAAAGGATGATGTTCAAAGTGGTTTGGAACATTTGTTTTCTCCGTCTCTCTAAAGAATAAATATTTTAGTGGTTATTTCACTATTTTAGGTAGATTATGAAGTTTTATAAATTAAATTATCAAATAATTAGAAATTATACCCATTTATCACGAAAAGGTTGTAAATACATTAATTCAAATTAAGAATGTGTTTATAAATTTTTACGAAACACAAAAACATATAATTTTAGTATATACTGTATTTACCGAAAACTCAATATTTTCGTAGGGATTATTAACCCACATATTTTTAGAAATTTTCAAAAATATGAAAATCTTGTTTTAATGCATAGTTGCGTCGTTCACTGACATAAGATGATGTTCAAAGAGGTTTGAAACATTTGTTGTCTCCGTCTCTATAAAAATAAGATATTTTAGTGGTTATTTCACTGTTTTAGGTAGATTATGAAGTTTTATAAAATTAATTAGAAATTATACAAATTTATCATGAAAAAGGTTGTACATACATTAATTCAAATTTAGAATGTATTTATAAGTTTTTAAGAAACGCAAAAGCATATAATTTTTAGTATATACTGTATTTACCGAAAACTCAATATTTTCGTAGGGGTACCCACATATTTTGAGAAATTTTCAAAATATAAAAATCTTGTTTTAATGCATAGTTGCATCGTTCATTGACATGGGATGATGTTCAAAGAGGTTTGGAACATTTGTTGTCTCCATCTTTCTAAAGAATATATAATTTAGTGGTTATTTCACAATTTTAGGTAGATTATGAAGTTTTATAAATATAATTATCAAATAATTAGAAATTATACCCATTTATCACAAAAAAGGTTCTACATACATTAATTCAAATTTAGAAAGTTTTTATAAATTTTTAGGAAACAGAAAAACATATAATTTTCAGTATATATTTATTTACCGAAAACTCAATATTTTCGTAGGGGTTAACCCACATATTTTGAAAAAATTTCAAAAATACGAAAAATCTTGATTTAATGCAGTGTAGCACCGTTCACTGACATAGGATGATGTTCAAAAAGGTTTGAAACATTTGTTGTCTCCGTCTCTCTAAAGATAAAATATTTTAGTGGTTATTTCCTTGTTTTAGGTAGATTATGAAGTTTTATAAAATTAATTATCAAATAATTTGAAATTATACCCATTTATCATGAAAAAGGTTGTACATACATTAATTCAAATTTAGAATGTGTTTATAAATTTTTAAGAAACACAAAACATATAATTTTCAGTATATATTGTATTTACCGAAAACTCAATATTTTCGTAGGGGTTAACCCACATATTTTGAGAAATTTTCAAAAATATGAAAATGTTATTTTATTGCATTGTTGCACCGTTCACTGGCATAGGATGATGTTCGAATAGGTTTCGAACATTTGTTGTCTTCATCTCTCTAAAGAATAGATATTTTAGTGGTTATTTCACTTTTTAGGTAGATTATGAAGTTTTAAAAAATTAAGTATCAAATAATTTGAAATTATACCCATTTATCATGAAAAAGGTTGTACATACATTAATTCAAATTTACAATGTGTTTATAAATTTATAAGAAACACAAAAGCATAAATTTTCAGTATACACGGTATTTACAGAAAACTCAATATTTTCGTAGGGGTACCCACATATTTTGAGAAATTTTCAAAAATATGAAAATATTGTTTTAATGCATAGTTGCATCGTTTACTGGCATAGGATGGTGTTCAAGGAGGTTTGGAACATTTATTGTCTCCATCTCTCTAAAGAATATATATTTTAATGGTTATTTCGCTATTTTAGGTAGATTATGAAGTTTTATAAAATTAATTATCAAATAATTTTAAATTATACCCATTTATCATGGAAAAGGTTGTACATACATTAATTCAAATTTAGAATGTGTTTATAAATTTTTAAGAAACACAAAAGCATATAATTTTCAGTATATACGGTATTTACAGAAAACTCAATATTTTCGTAGGGGTTAGTTAACCTACACATTTTGAGAAATTTTCAATAATATGAAATCTTGTTTTATTGCGTTGTTGCACCGTTTACTGACATAGGATGATGTTCAAAGAGGTTTGGAACATTTGTTTTCTTCATCTCTCTAAAGAATAGATATTTTAGTGGTTATTTCCTTGTTTTAGGTAGATTATGATGTTTTAAAAATTAATTATCAAATAATTTCAAATTATACCCATTAATCATGAAACAGGTTGTACATACATTAATTGGAATTTAGAATGTATTTATAAATTTTTAAGAAACACAAAACATATAATTTTCAGTATATATTGTATTTACCGAAAACTCAATATTTTCGTAGGGGTTAACCCACATATTTTGACAAATTTACAAAAATATGAAAATATTCTTTTAATGCATAGTTGCATTGTTCTCTGACATAGGATGATGTTCAAATAGGTTTCGAACATTTGTTGTCTTCATCTCTCTAAAGAATAGATATTTTAGTGGTTATTTCAATGTTTTAGGTAGATTATGAAGTTTTAAAAAATTAATTATCAAATAATTTGAAATTATACCCATTTATCATGTAAAGGTAGTACATACAATAATTCAAATTTAGAATGTGTTTATAAATTTTTTAAAAACACAAAATATATAATTTTCAGTATATACTCTATTTACCGAAAACTCAATATTTTCGTAGGGGTTAACCCACATATTTTGAGAAATTTTCAAAAATATGAAAATCTTGTTTTACTGCATAGTTGCATCGTTCACTGACATAGGATGATTTTCAAAGAGGTTTCAAACATTTATTGTCTCCATCTCTCTAAAGAATATATATTTTAGTTGTTATTTCACTATTTTAGGTAGATTATGATGTTTTATAAAATAAATTATCAAATAATTAGAAATTATACCCATTTATCATGAAACACGTTGTACATACATTAATTCAAATTTAGAATGTGTTTATAAATTTTTAAGAAACACAAAACCATATAATTTATAATTTTCAGTATATATTGTATTTACCGAAAACTCAATATTTTCGTAGGGGTTAACCCACATATTTTGAGAAATTTTCAAAAATATGAAAATCTTTTTTTATTGCATTGTTGTACCGTTCACTGACATAGGATGATGTTCAAAGAGGTTTGGAACATTTGTTGTCTACATCTCTCTAAAGAATAGATATTTTAGTGGTTATTTCCTTGTTTTAGGTAGATTATGAAGTGTTATAAAATTAATTATCAAATAATTAGAAACTATACCAATTTATCATGAAACAGGTTGTACATACATTAATTCAAATTTAGAAAGTGTTTATAAATTTTTAAGAAACACAAAAGCATATAATTTTCAGTATATATTGTATTTACTAAAAACTCAATATTTTCGTAGGGGTTAACCCACATATTTTGAGAAATTTTGAAAAATATGAAAATATTGTTTGAATGCATTGTTGAATCGTTCACTGACATAGGATGATGTTCAAAGAGGTTTGGAACATTTGTTTTCTCTGTCTCGCTAAAGAATATATATTTTAGTGGTTATTTCATTATTTTAGGTAGATTATGAAGTTTTATAAAACTAATTATCAAATAATTAGAAATTATACACATTTATCACTATAAAGGTTTTACATAAATTAATTCAAATTTAGAATGTGTTTATATATTTTTAAGAAACACAAAACATTTAATTTTAAGTATATATTGTATTTACCTAAAATTCAAATTTCCGTAGGGGTTAACCCACATATTTTGAGAAATTTCAAAAATATGAAAATCTTGTTTTAATGCATAAATTCATCTTTCACTGACATAAGATGAAGTTCCAAGCGGTTTGTAACATTTCTTGTCTCCGTCTCTCTAAAAAAAGATATTTTAGTGGTTATTTCTTTGTTTTAAGTAGATTATAAAGTTTTATAAAATTAGTTATCAAATAACTAGAAATTATACCCATTTATCATGAAAAGGTTGTACATACATTAATTCAAATTTAGAATGTGTTTATAAATTACTAAGAAACACAAAAACATATAATTTTCAGTATATACTATATTTACCGAAAACTCAATATTTTCGTAGGGGTTAACCCACATATTTTGAGAAATTTTTAAAAATATGAAAATCTTTTTTTAATGAATAATTGCACAATTCACTGACATAAGATGATGTTCAAAGAGGTTTGGAACATTTTTTGTCTCCGTCACTCTAAAGAATATATATTTTAGTGGTTATTTCCTTGTTTTATGTAGATTATGAAGTTTTAAAAAATTAATTAGAAATTATACCAATTTATCATGAAAAATGTTGTACATACATTTATTCAAATTTAGAATGTGTTTATAAATTTTAAGACACACAAAAACATATATTTTTCAGTATATAATGTATTTACCGAAAACTCAATATTTTCGTAGGGGTTAACCCACATATTTTAAGAAATTTTCAAAAATATGAAAATGTTGTTTTAATGCATAGTTTCATCGTTCACTGACATAGGATGCATCAGTATATAATGTATTTATCGAAAACTCAATATTTCCGTAGGGGTTAACCCACATATTTTGAGAAATTTTCAAAAATATGAAAATCTTGTTTTAATGCATAGTTGCATCGTTCACTGACATAGGATGATGTTCATAGAGGTTTGGAACATTTGTTGTCTCCGTCTCTCTAAAAATAGATATTTTAGTGGTTATTTCACTCATTTAGGTAGATTATGAAGTTTTATAAAATTAATTAGAAATTATACCTATGTATCATGAAAAATGTTGTACATACGTTAATTTAAATTTAGAATGTGTTTATATGTTTTTAAGAAAACACAAAAGCATAGTTGCATCGTTCACTAACATAGGATGATGTTCAAAGAGGTTTGGAAAATTTATTGTCTCCATCTCTCTAAAGAATATAAATTTTAGTGTTTATTTCACTATTTTAGGTAGATTATGAAGTTTTATAAAATTAATTATCAAATAATTATAAATTGTACCCATTTATCATGTAAGAGGTTGTACATACATTAATTAAATTTAGAATGTGTTTATAAATTTTTAAGAAACACAAATCATATAATTTTCAGTATATACTCTATTTACCGAAAACTCAATATTTTCGTAGGGGTTAACCCACATATTTTGAGAAATTTTCAAAAATATGAAAATCTTGTTTTATTGCATTGTTGCACCGTTCACTGACATAGGATGATGTTCAAAGAGGTTTGGAACATTTGTTGTCTTCATCTCTCTATAGAATATATATTTTAGTGGTTATTTCGCTATTTTAGGTAGATTATGAAGTTTAAAAAAATTAATTATCAAATAACAAGAAATCATACCCATTTATCATGAAACAGGTTGTACATACATTAATTAAAATTTAGAATGTGTTTATAAATTTTTAAGAAACACAGAAGCATATAATTTTCAGTATATACTGTATTTACCGAAAACTCAATATTTTCGTAAGGGTTAAACCTCATATTTTGAGAAATTTTCAAAAATCTGAAATTCTTCTTTTAATGCATAGTTGCATCGTTGTCTGACATAGGATGATGTTCAAATAGGTTTCAAACATTTGTTATCTTCATCTCTCTAAAGAATATATATTTTAGTGGTTATTTCACTGTTTTAGGTAGATTATGAAGTTTTAAAAAATTAAGTATCAAATAATTTGAAATTATACCCATTTATCATGAAAAAGGTTGTACATACATTAATTCAAATTTACAATGTGTTTATAAATTTATAAGAAACACAAAAGCATAAATTTTCAGTATATACGGTATTTACAGAAAACTCAATATTTTCGTAGGGGTTAACCCACATATTTTGAGAAATTTTCAAAAATATGAAAATATTGTTTTAATGCATAGTTGCATCGTTTACTGGCATAGGATGATGTTTAAGGAGGTTTGGAACATTTATTGTCTCCATCTCTCTAAAGAATATATATTTTAGTGGTTATTTCGCTATTTTAGGTAGATTATGAAGGTTTATAAAATTAATTATCAAATAATTTTAAATTATACCCATTTATCATGGAAAACGTTGTACATACGTTAATCAAATTTAGAATGTGTTTATAAATTTTTAAGAAACACAAAAGCATATAATTTTCAGTATATACGGTATTTACAGAAAACTCAATATTTTCGTAGGGGTTAACCCACATATTTTGAGAAATTTTCAAAAATATGAAAATCTTGTTTCTTTGCATTTTTGCACCGTTCACTGACATAGGATGATGTTCAAAGAGGTTTGGAACATTTGTTGTCTTCATCTCTCTAAAGAATAGATATTTTAGTGGTTATTTCACTGTTTTAGGTAGATTATGAAGTTTTATAAAATTAATTATCAAATAATTAGAAATTATACCCATTTATCATGAAACAGGTTGTACATACATTAACTCAAATTTAGAATGTGTTTATAAGTTTTTAAGAAACACAAAACATATAATTTTCAGTATATACTGTATTTACCGAAAACTCAATATTTTCGTAGGGGTTAACCCACATATTTTGACAAATTTTCAAAAATATGAAAATCTTCTTTTAATGCATAGTTGCATCGTTCTCTGATATAGGATGATGTTCAAATAGGTTTCGAACATTTTTTGTCTTCATCTCTCTAAAAATAGATATTTTAGTGGTTATTTCACTATTTTAGGTAGATTATGAAGTTTTAAAAAATTAATTATCAAATTATTAGAAATTATACCCATTTATCATGAAAAACGTTATACATACATTAATTCAAATTTAGAATGTGTTTATAAATTTTTAAGAAACACAAAACATATAATTTTCAGTATATACTGTATTTACCGAAAACTCAATATTTTCGTAGGGGTTAACCCACATATTTTGAGAAATTTTCAAAAATATGAAAATGTTGTTTTATTGAATTGTTGCACCGTTCACTGGCATAGGATGATGTTCGAATAGGTTTCGAACATTTGTTGTCTTCATCTCTCTAAAGAATAGATATTTTAGTGGTTATTTCACTGTTTTAGGTAGATTATGAAGTTTTAAAAAATTAAGTATCAAATAATTTGAAATTATACCCATTTATCATGAAAAAGGTTGTACATACATTAATTCAAATTTACAATGTGTTTATAAATTTATAAGAAACACAAAAGCATAAATTTTCAGTATATACGGTATTTACAGAAAACTCAATATTTTCGTAGGGGTTAACCCACATATTTTGAGAAATTTTCAAAAATATGAAAATATTTTTTAATGCATAGTTGCATCGTTTACTGGCATAGGATGATGTTCAAGGAGGTTTGGAACATTTATTGTCTCCATCTCTCTAAAGAATATATATTTTAGTGGTTATTTCGCTATTTTAGGTAGATTATGAAGGTTTATAAAATTAATTATCAAATAATTTTAAATTATACCCATTTATCATGGAAAACGTTGTACATACGTTAATCAAATTTAGAATGTGTTTACAAAATTTTAAGAAACACAAAAGCATATAATTTTCAGTATATACGGTATTTACAAAAAACACAATATTTTCGTAGGGGTTAACCCACATATTTTGAGAAATTTTCAAAAATATGAAAATCTTGTTTCTTTGCATTGTTGCACCGTTCACTGACATAGGATGATGTTCAAAGAGGTTTGGAACATTTGTTGTCTTCATCTCTCTAAAGAATAGATATTTTAGTGGTTATTTCACTGATTTAGGTAGATTATGAAGTTTTATAAAATTAATTATCAAATAACTAGAAATTATACCCATTTATCATGAAACAGGTTGTACATACATTAATTCAAATTTAGAATGTGTTTATAAATTTGTAAGAAACACAAAACATATAATTTTCAGTATATACTGTATTTACCGAAAACTCAATATTTTCGTAGGGGTTAACCCACATATTTTGACAAATTTTCAAAAATAAGAAAATCTTCTTTTAATGCATAGTTGCATCGTTCTCTGATATAGGATGATGTTCAAATAGGTTTCGAACATTTTTTGTCTTCATCTCTCTAAAAATAGATATTTTAGTGGTTATTTCACTATTTTAGGTAGATTATGAAGTTTTAAAAAATTAATTATCAAATTATTAGAAATTATACCCATTTATCATGAAAAACGTTGTACATACATTAATTCAAATTTAGAATGTGTTTATAAATTTTTAAGAAACACAAAACATATAATTTTCAGTATATACTGTATTTACCGAAAACTCAATATTTTCGTAGGGGTTAACCCACATATTTTGAGAAATTTTAAAAAATATGAAAAATGTTGTTTTATTGCATTGTTGCACCGTTCACTGGCATAGGATGATGTTCGAATAGGTTTCGAACATTTGTTGTCTTCATCTCTCTAAGGAATATATATTTTAGTGGTTATTTCACTGTTTTAGGTAGATTATGAAGTTTAAAAAAATTAAGTATCAAATAATTTGAATACAATGTGTTTATAAATTTATAAGAAACACAAAAGCATAAATTTTCAGTATACACGGTATTTACAGAAAACTCAATATTTTCATAGGGGTACCCACATATTTTGAGAAATTTTCAAAAATATGAAAATATTGTTTTAATGTATAGTTTCATCGTTTACTGGCATAGGATGGTGTTCAAGGAGGTTTGGAACATTTATTGTCTCCATCTCTCTAAAGAATATATATTTTAATGGTTATTTCGCTATTTTAGGTAGATTATGAAGTTTTATAAAATTAATTATCAAATAATTTTAAATTATACCCATTTATCATGGAAAAGGTTGTACATACATTAATTCAAATTTAGAATGTGTTTATACATTTTTAAGAAACACAAAAGCATATAATTTTCAGTATATACGGTATTTACAGAAAACTCAATATTTTCGTAGGGGTTAACCCACACATTTTGAGAAATTTTCAATAATATGAAAATCTTGTTTTATTGCATTTTTTCACCGTTCACTGACATAGGATGATGTTCAAAGAGGTTTGGAACATTTGTTTTCTTCATCTCTCTAAATAATAGATATTTTAGTGGTTATTTCACTGTTTTAGATAGATTATGGAGGTTTATAAAATTAATTATCAAATAATTAGAAATTATACCCATTTTTCATGAAACAGGTTGTACATACATTAATTCAAATTTAGAATGTGTTTATAAATTTTTAAGAAACACAAAAGATATAATTTTCAGTATATACTGTATTTACCGAGAACTCAATATTTTTGTAGGGGTTAACCCACATATTTTGAGAAATTTTCAAAAATATGAAAATTTTCTTTTAATGCATAGTTGCATCGTTCTCTGACATAGGATGATGTTCAAATAGGTTTCGAACATTTGTTGTCCTCATCTCTCTAAAGAATAGATATTTTAGTGGTTATTTTCACTGTTTTAGGTAGATTATGAAGTTTTATAAAATTAATTATCAAATAATTAGAAATTATACCCATTTATAATGAAAAAGGTTGTAGATACATTAATAAAAATTTAGAATGTGTTTATAAATTTTTAAGAAACACAAAACATATAATTTTCAGTATATATTGTATTTACCGAAACTCAATATTTACGTAGGGGTTAACCTACATATTTTGAGAAATTTTCAAAAATATGAAAAATCTTCTTTTAATGCATAGTTGCATCGGTCTCTGACATAGGATGATGTTCAAATAGGTTTAGAACACTTGTTTTCTTCATCTCCCTAAAGAATAGATATTTTAGTGGTTATTTCACTTTTTAAGGTAGATTATGAAGTTTAAAAAAATTAATTATCAAATAATTTGAAATTATACCCATTTATCAAGAAAAAGGTTGTACAATCATTAATTCAAATTTAGAATGTGGTTATAAATTTTTAAGAAACGCAAAAGCATATAAATTTAGAATGTGGTTATATGGTATTTACAGAAAACTCAATATTTTCGTAGGGGTTAACCCACATATTTTGAGAAATTTTCAAAAATATGAAAATCTTGTTTTACTGCATAGTTGCATCGTTCACTGACATAGGCTGATGCTCAAAGAGGTTTGGAACATTTGTTGTTTTCATCTCTCTAAAAGAATAGATATTTTAGTGGTTATTTCACTGTTTTAGGTAGATTATGGAGGTTTATAAAATTAATTATCAAATAATTAGAAATTATACCAATTTATCATGAAACAGGTTGTACATACATTAATTCAAATTTAGAATGTGTTTATAAATTTTTAAGAAACACAAAACATATAATTTCCAGTATATACTGTATTTACCGAAAACTCAATATTTTCGTAGGGGTTAACCCACATATTTTGAGAAATTTTCAAAAATATGAAAATTTTCTTTAAATGCATAGTTGCATCGTTCTCTGACATAGGATGATGTTCAAATAGGTTTCGAACATTTGTTGTCCTCATCTCTCTAAAGAATAGATATTTTAGTGGTTATTTTCACTGTTTTAGTTAGATTATGAAGTTTTATAAAATTAATTATCAAATAATTAGAAATTATACCCATTTATAATGAAAAAGGTTGTAGATACATTAATAAAAATTTAGAATGTGTTTATAAATTTTTAAGAAACACAAAACATATAATTTTCAGTATATATTGTATTTACCGAAAACTCAATATTTTCGTAGGGGTTAACCTACATATTTTGAGAAATTTTCAAAAATATGAAAAATCTTCTTTTAATGCATAGTTGCATCGTTCTCTGACATAGGATGATGTTCA
Organism: Sinapis alba; assembly: GCA_012274485.2. Taxonomy (NCBI): domain Eukaryota; kingdom Viridiplantae; phylum Streptophyta; class Magnoliopsida; order Brassicales; family Brassicaceae; genus Sinapis; species Sinapis alba. Next base: position 18,849 of record MU106893.1, on the reverse strand, counting down.
AATAGGTTTCGAACATTTGTTGTCTTCATCTCTCTAAAGAATAGATATTTCAGTGGTTATTTCATTGTTTTAGGTAGATTATGAAGTTTTATAAAATTAATTATCAAATAACTAGAAATTATACCCATTTATCATGAGACAGGTTGTACATACATTAATTCAAATTTAGAATGTGTTTATAATTTTTTAAGAAACACAAAACATATAATTTTCAGTATATACTGTATTTACCGAAAACTCAATATTTTCGTAGGGGTTAACCCACATATTTTGACAAATTTTCAAAAATATGAAAAATCTTCTTTTAATGCATAGTTGCATCGTTCTCTGATATAGGATGATGTTCAAATAGGTTTCGAACATTTTTTGTCTTCATCTCTCTAAAAATAGATATTTTAGTGGTTATTTCACTATTTTAGGTAGATTATGAAGTTTTAAATAATTAATTATCAAATTATTAGAAATTATACCCATTTATCATGAAAAACATTGTACATACATTAATTCAAATTTAGAATGTGTTTATAAATTTTTAAGAAACACAAAACATATAATTTTCAGTATATACTGTATTTACCGAAAACTCAATATTTTCGTAGGGGTTAACCCACATATTTTGAGAAATTTTTAAAAATATGAAAATGTTGTTTTATTGCATTGTTGCACCGTTCACTGGCATAGGATAATGTTCGAATAGGTTTCGAACATTTGTTGTCTTCATCTCTCTAAGGAATAGATATTTTAGTGGTTATTTCACTGTTTTAGGTAGATTATGAAGTTTTAAAAAATTAAGTATCAAATAATTTGAAATTATACCCATTTATCATGAAAAAGGTTGTAGATAAATTAATTCAAATTTACAATGTGTTTATAAATTTATAAGAAACACAAAAGCATAAATTTTCAGTATACACGGTATTTACAGAAAACTCAATATTTTCATAGGGGTACCCACATATTTTGAGAAATTTTCAAAAATATGAAAATATTGTTTTAATGCATAGTTGCATCGTTTACTGGCATAGGATGGTGTTCAAAGAGGTTTGGAACATTTGTTGTCTCCATCTCTCTAAAGAATAGATATTTTAGTGGTTATTTCAATGTTTTAGGTAGATTATGAAGTTTTAAAAATTTAATTATCAAATAATTTGAAATTATACCCATTTATCATGTAACAGGTAGTACATACAATAATTCAAATTTAGAATGTGTTTATAAATTTTTAAAAAACACAAAACATATAATTTTCAGTATATATTGTATTTACCGAAAACTCAATATTTTCGTAGGGGTTAACCCACATATTTTGACAAATTTACAAAAATATGAAAATCTTGTTTTATTGCATTTTTGCACCGTTCACTGACATAGGATGATGTTCAAAGAGGTTTGGAACATTTGTTTTCTTCATCTCTCTAAAGAATAGATATTTTAGTGGTTATTTCACTGTTTTAGGTAGTTTATGGAGGTTTATAAAATTAATTATCAAATAATTAGAAATTATACCCATTTATCATGAAACAGGTTGTACATAACTAGAAATTATACCCATTTATCATGAAACAGGTTGTACATACATTTATTCAAATTTAGAATGTGTTTATAATCTTTTAAGAAACACAAAACATATAATTTTCAGTATATATTGTATTTACGGAAAACTCAATATTTTCATAGGGGTTAACCCACGTATTTTGCAAAATTTTCAAAAATATGAAAATCTTCTTTTAATGCATAGTTGCATTGTTCTCTGACATAGGATGATGTTCAAATAGGTTTCGAACATTTGTTGTCTTCATCTCTCTAAAGAATAGATATTTTAGTGGTTATTTCACTGTTTTAGGTAGATTATGAAGTTTTAAAAAATTAATTATCAAATAATTTGAAATTATACCCATTTATCATGAAAAAGGTTGTACATATATTAATTCAAATTTAGAATGTGTTTATAAATTTTTAAGAAACACAAAACATATAATTTTCAGTATGTTATGTATTTACCGAAAATTCAATATTTTCATAGGGGTTAACCCACATATTTTGATAAATTTTCAAAAATATAAAAATCTTCTTTTAATGCATAGTTGCATTGTTCTCCGACATAGGATGATGTTCAAATAGGTTTCGAACATTTGTTGTCTTCATCTCTCTAAAGAATAGATATTTTAGTAGTCATTTCACTGTTTTGGGTAGATTATGAAGTTTTAAAAAATTAATTATCAAATAATTAGAAATTATACACATTTATCATGAAACAGGTTGTACATACAATAATTCAAATTTAGAATGTGTTTATAAATTTTTAAGAAATACAAAACATATAATTTTCAGTATATATTGTATTTACCGAAAACTCAATATTTTCGTAGGGGTTAACCCACTTATTTTGACAAATTTTCAAAAATATGAAAATCTTCCTTTAATGCATAGTTGCATCGTTCTCTGACATAGGATGATGTTCAAATAGGTTTCGAACATTTGTTGTCTTCATCTCTCTAAAGAATAGATATTTTAGTGGTTATTTCACTGTTTTAGGTAGATTATGAAGTTTTAAAAAATTAATTATCAAATATTAAGAAATTATACCCATTTATCATGAAACAGGGTTGTACATACATTAATTCAAATTTAGAATGTGTTTATAAATTTTTAAGAAACATAAAACATATAATTTTCAGTATATACTGAATTTACCGAAAACTCAATATTTTCGTAGGGGTTAACCCACATATTTTGAGAAATTTTCAAAAATATGAAAAGTTTTTTTTGTTGCATAGTTGCATTGTTCTATGACATAGGATGATGTTCAAATAGGTTTCGAACATTTGTTGTCTTCATCTCTCTAAAGAATAGATATTTTAGTAGTCATTTCACTGTTTTGGGTAGATTATGAAGTTTTAAAAAATTAATTATCAAATAATTAGAAATTATGCACATTTATCATGAAACAGGTTGTACATACAATAATTCAAATTTAGAATGTGTTTATAAATTTTTAAGAAACACAAAACATATAATTTTCAGTATATATTGTATTTACCGAAAACTCAATATTTTCGTAGGGGTTAACCCACATATTTTGACAAATTTTCAAAAATATGAAAATCTTCTTTTAATGCATAGTTGCATCGTTATCTGACATAGGATGATGTTCAAATAGGTTTCGAACATTTCTTGTCTTCATCTCTCTAAATAATAGATATTTTAGTGGTTATTTCACTGTTTTAGGTAGATTATGAAGTTTTAAAAAATTAATTATCAAATATTAAGAAATTATACCCATTTATCATGAAACAGGGTTGTACATACATTAATTCAAATTTAGAATGTGTTTATAAATTTTTAAGAAACACAAAACATATAATTTTCAGTATATACTGTATTTACCGAAAACTCAATATTTTCGTAGGGGTTAACCCACATATTTTGAGAAATTTTCAAAAATATGAAAATGTTGTTTTATTGCATTGTTGCACCGTTCACTGACATAGGATGATGTTCAAATAGGTTTCGTACATTTGTTGTCTTCATCTCTCTAAAGAATAGATATTTTAGTGGTTATTTCACTATTTTAGGTAGATTATGAAGTTTTAAAAATTAATTATCAAATAATTTGAAATTATACCCATTTATCATGAAAAAGTTTGTACATACACTAATTTAAATTTAGAATGTATTTATAAATTTTTAAGAAACACAAATCATATAATTTTCAGTATATACGGTATTTACAGAAAACTCAATATTTTCGTAGGGGTTAACCCACATATTTTGACAAATTTTCAAAAATACGAATTTTTTTTTTAATGCATAGTTGCATCATTCTCTGACATAGGATGATGTTCAAATAGGTTTTGATCATTTGTTCTCTTCATCTCTCTAAAAAATAGATATTTTAGTGGTTATTTCACTATTTTAGGTACATTATAAAGATTTATAAAATTAATGATCAAATAACTAGAAATTATACCCATTTATCATGAAACAGGTTGTACATACATTAATTCAAATTTAGAATGTGTTTATAAATTTTTAAGAAACACAAAACATATTATTTTCAGTATGTACTGTATTTACCGAAAACTCAATATTTTCGTAGGGGTTAACCCACATATTTTGACAAATTTTCAAAAATATGAAAATCTTCTTTTAATGCATAGTTGCATTGTTCTCTGACATAGGATGATGTTCAAATAGGTTTCGAACATTTGTTGTCTTCATCTCTCTAAAGAATAGATATTTTAGTGGTTATTTCACTATTTTAGGTAGATTATGAAGTTTTAAAAAATTAATTATCAATTAATTTGAAATTATACCCATTTATCATGAAAAAGTTTGTACATACATTAATTTAAATTTAGAATGATTTAAAATTTTTTAAGAAACACAAATCATATAATTTTCAGTATATACGGTATTTACAGAAAACTCAATATTTTCATAGGGGTTAACCCACATATTTTGACAAATTTTTAAAAATACGAAAAAATCTTTTTTAATGCATAGTTGCGTCGTTCTCTGACATAGGATGATGTTCAAATAGGTTTTGAACATTTGTTGTCTTCATCTCTCTAAAGAATAGATATTTTAGTGGTTATTTCACTGTTTTAGGTACATTATAAATTTTTATAAAATTAATTATCAAATAACTAGAAATTATGCACATTTATCATGAAACAGGTTGTACATACATTAATTCAAATTTAGAATGTGTTTATAAATTTTTAAGAAACACAAAACATATAATTTTCAGTATATATTGTATTTACCGAAAACTCAATATTTTCGTAGGGGTTAACCCACATATTTTGAAAAATTTTCAAAAATATGAAAATCTTCTTTTAATAGTTGCATCGTTCTCTGACATAGGATGATGTTCAAATAGGTTTCGAACATTTGTTGTCTTCATCTCTCTAAAGAATAGATATTTTAATGGTTATTTCACTGTTTTAGGTAGATTATGAAGTTTTAAAAAATCAATTATCAAATATTAAGAAATTATACCCATTTATCATGAAACAGGGTTGTACATACATTAATTCAAATTTAGAATGTGTTTATAAATTTTTAAGAAACACAAAACATATAATTTTCAGTATATACTGTATTTACCGAAAACTCAATATTTTCGTAGGGGTTAACCCACATATTTTGAGAAATTTTCAAAAATATGAAAATCTTCTTTTAATGCATAGTTGCATCGTTCTCTGACATAGGATGATGTTCAAATAGGTTTGGAACATTTGTTGTCTTCATCTCTCTAAAGAATAGATATTTTAGTGGTTATTTCACTGTTTTAGGTAGATTATGAAGTTTTATAAAATTAATTATCAAATAATTAGAAATTATACACATTTATCATGAAACAGGTTGTACATACATTAATTCAAATTTAGAATGTGTTTATAAATTTTTAAGAAACACAAAACATATAATTTTCAGTATATACTGTATTTACCGAAAACTCAATATTTTCGTAGGGGTTAACCCACATATTTTGAGAAATTTTCAAAAATATGAAAATGTTGTTTTATTGCATTGTTGCACCGTTCACTGACATAGGATGATGTTCAAATATGTTTCGAACATTTGTTGTCTTCATCTCTCTAAAGAATAGATATTTTAGTGGTTATTTCACTATTTTAGGTAGATTATGAAGTTTTAAAAAATTAATTATCAAATAATTTGAAATTATACCCATTTATCATGAAAAAGTTTGTACATACATTAATTTAAATTTAGAATGTATTTATAAATTTTTAAGAAACACAAATCATATAATTTTCAGTATATACGGTATTTACAGAAAACTCAATATTTTCGTAGGGGTTAACCCACATATTTTGACAAATTTTCAAAAATACGAAAAATCTTTTTAATGCATAGTTGCATCATTCTCTGACATAGGATGATGTTCAAATAGGTTTTGAACATTTGTTCTCTTCATCTCTCTAAAGAATAGATATTTTAGTGGTTATTTCACTGTTTTAGGTACATTATAAAGATTTATAAAATTAATTATCAAATAACTAGAAACTATACCCATTTATCATGAAACAGGTTGTACATACATTAATTCAAATTTAGAATGTGTTTATAAATTTTTATGAAACACAAAACATATAATTTTCAGTATATATTGTATTTACGGAAAACTCAATATTTTCGTAGGGGTTAACCCACGTATTTTGCGAAATTTTCAAAAATGTGAAAATCTTGTTTTATTGCATTGTTGTACCGTTCACTGACATAGGATGATGTTCAATTAGGTTTGGAACATTTGTTGTCTTCATCTCTCTAAAGAATAGATATTTTAGTGGTTATTTCACTGTTTTAGGTAGATTATGAAGTTTTATAAAATTAATTATCAAATAATTAGAAATTATAACCATTTATCATGAAACAGGTTGTACATACATTAATTCAAATTTAGAATGTGTTTATAAATTTTTAAGAAACACAAAACATATAATTTTCAGTATGTACTGTATTTACCGAAAACTCAATATTTTCGTAGGGGTTAACCCACATATTTTGAAATTTTTTCAAAAATATGAAAATCTTCTTTTAATGCATAGTTGCATTGTTCTCTGACATAGGATGATGTTCAAATAGGTTTCGAACATTTGTTGTCTTCATCTCTCTAAAGAATAGATATTTTAGTAGTCATTTCACTGTTTTGGGTAGATTATGAAGTTTTAAACAATTAATTATCAAATAATTAGAAATTATACACATTTATCATGAAACAGGTTGTACATACATTAATTCAAATTTAGAATGTGTTTATAAATTTTTAAGAAACACAAAACATATAATTTTCAGTATATATTGTATTTACCGAAAACTCAATATTTTCGTAGGGGGGTTAACCCACATATTTTGTCAAATTTTCAAAAATATGAAAATCGTCTTTTAATGCATAGTTGCATCGTTCTCTGACATAGGATGATGTTCAAATAGGTTTCGAACATTTGTTGTCTTCATCTCTCTAAAGAATAGATATTTTAGTGGTTATTTCACTGTTTTAGGTAGATTATGAAGTTTTAAAAAATTAATTATCAAATATTAAGAAATTATACCCATTTATCATGAAACAGGGTTGTACATACATTAATTCAAATTTAGAATGTGTTTATAAATTTTTAAGAAACACAAAACATATAATTTTCAGTATATACTTTATTTACCGAAAACTCAATATTTTCGTAGGGGTTAACCCACATATTTTGAGAAATTTTCAAAAATATGAAAATGTTGTTTTATTGCATTGTTGCACCGTTCACTGACATAGGATGATGTTCAAATAGGTTTCGAACATTTGTTGTCTTCATCTCTCTAAAGAATAGATATTATAGTAGTCATTTCACTGTTTTGGGTAGATTATAAAGTTTTAAAAAATTAATTATCAAATAATTAGAAATTATTTGTTGTCTCCGTTTGGAACATTTGTTGTCTCCGTTTCTCTAGAGAATAGTTATTTTAGTGGTTATTTCACTGTTTTAGGTAGATTATGAAGTTTTATTAAATTAATTAATAAGTAGTTAGAAATTATACCCATCTATCATGAAAAAAAGTTTTCATACATTAATTCAAATTTAGAATGTGTTTATAAATTTTCAATAAACACAAAGGATATAAATTTCAGTATATAGAGTATTTACCGAAAACTCAATATTTTCGTAGGGGTTAACCCACATATTTTGAGAAATTTTCAAAAAATGAAAATCTTGTTTTAATGCATAGTTGCATCGTTCACTGACATATGATGATTTTCAAAGAGGTTTGGAACATTTGTTGTCTCCGTTTCTCTAGAGAATAGTTATTTTAGCGGTTATTTCACTGTTTTAGGTAGATTATGAAGTTTTATTAAATTAATTAATAAGTAGTTAGAAATTATACCCATTATCATGAAAAAATGTTTTCCATACATTAATTCAAATTTAGAATGTGTTTATCTATTTTTAAGTAACACAAAAGCATATAATTTTCAGTATATAGAGTATTTACCGAAAACTCAATATTTTCGTAGGGGTTAACCCACATATTTTGAGAAATTTTCAAAAAAATGAAAATCTTGTT